>DWJN01000419.1:0-24462 GCA_018248895.1 Carystus phorcus
AACAGAAATTTAAACTCATCATTTAAATTTTAGCCTCGCTGGGAATCGAACCCAGGACCCTTCGAACGGCGGTCCGGCAAGGTAACCATCACGCCACGCGGGTAGTCAGAACATAATAATATATTACTCTTTTATTTTAATTGCTTTAAACTCACACGACTGTCTTTTTACTGTTCTTGAAAAGTATTTACGATACATCGCACACAACTCTTTGAACAAGAATTCATATAATGATGTTGTAGGATGTCTGCCTCAAAGTAGGCGTTAGCGCTCCTTTGTGGACGTTAAACAACAAGAGAGAGAGCAGAGACGTCATCAGAACATTTGGTAGCGATGTGGTGAAAGAAGCTAAGAATTTTTGCTTATATTGAAATTTAAACAGGCACATTTGCCTACATTTTGTTAAGTTACAAAATGTTTGTTAAAGAGGGCGGTGCAGCTGTGGTTGATAAAAGTTTGAGAATTCTATTACACCCGTTTATATATTATTAATTAAACTGTCAACTAGTTGTTAAAGATAAAAAACGCAACGATTAATAAGTATTTATTTGTGCTTGTCATTATGTGGTTGTAGTGTCCTGTGTCGTATGGTATTCGTCAGAGGAACACCTAGGGCCGCACTTCGTTATCGCTGGCTCACTACTACACCAACACGAGCGCGGACACACGTCTAACCCGTACCGAGTCTTCTACTCGACTGACGGTTCAAAGTTACCCTCTGTCAGTGTACGTGAGACAATGTTAAGTATCTACTAAAAAGATATAAACACTACTGTGGTTAAATACTTAAAGTGCATCCATCATTTTAATAGAATGTGAATATTCTTTAGACATGTACATATATCTAAAAACGATGAGCCCACATTTTACTTTTTTATAATAAGTTAATGATTGACGTCAACCTCACCTGATGGTAAGTGGCGATAAAATCCAAGATGGTGGACACACTAATAGTCATTATTCACTCTTATCTTATAACTAAATTAAATACGCCCTATATCACAAAACAATATAAAGGATATTATGTCACTGTTCACTTACCTTCTACTTTGTGTAATTTTACATTGAAATTTTTATTTAGTAGCACGCGATATAATTCATGAAAGTCACCACGTATTTTAAAGAATTTATATTGTACAGCTTCTATGGTCTATCCTAAAATGGAAATTTGATATTTTTCTTTGGTATTTTCATAGTCTATAGACATATTACTGAAAAAAACAGAACAGGTAACGGGTCATTCCTCATTTATTGAGGAGAGCTAGCACATGCTCCATAACGCTGCTCCAATGCCGATTAGAAGACCCACCAGCAGCAACCAAACGACACAACCAAACGACAACACAAACAAATGAACGCGTGGTCATCTACGCTTAATAAAACTGTAATTTTGTATTAAAGGCCGTATTATCAAGTTAGTATTAGTCTATGTCGAAAATGTATACATACATATATGTATGTACATATATACTATTAGACATGCATAGCATCGCCTTCACTCCCACAAAAGAAATACGCTATTACAATAAATAAAAGTATATACCAACATATATTCCGTCATCAATACGTTGCCCCAAATGGAGCACCATCAGGGTAAGTTGACTCTAAAAGTAGAATCATTAGATGATTGATGGAAAGTAGGCTAATTTACTTGACAAGAATGGATTTCCACATACTAACGCCTGATAGTATTAACTTAAATACCGTATATTTATACCTACATACTTATTATTTACTGCGCAATAGGTTACAAACCATTGATTAAGGAATACTGACCTCATTTATAAAAGCAATAACGCTTTGCTATATAATTTTGCTTCCGTGATTTTTTAAAAGAGGTTGCTTTAAAATTATCCTGATATTAAAAGGTTACTGGTATTTACTCGTAAGTACACGGGTACAGAAGTAAATAGAATCTTCGACACCGCCCTTATCTATTTTTAATAAAAAGAAACTGCTCTCAGATACTTTTATACCATAACACTATTCTATTCCGACAGCTGTCTTCTTTGTAGTAATCCCAATCTAGTTTCCAATTAGAAAGAATTTTGGGGCACAAATAAAATAATCGACATACGACGGGTCGACACATCGATTGAACTATTCTTATTCAATAGCTCTCAAATACTCCACCCCTTCACCGAGTCATTCCTTCAACCCTTTCCTTGTTTACCTCTTTTCAAATTCTACACTTTCATCCTTCACATTAATCTTACATTAATATTAAATGTCTAACGTTAAAAACTCCGTAATTAATAAACAATTAAAACAAAAGCACGCGATCAAGACCAGAAAACACTTTTATGGGCGATAGTACATAAACCAGTTTAATGTCAACACTTATTGCAATTACCTTACGGCGAGAATTTATTTCAGCCGCGTCGCGGTGCGATGTCGTTAAACTTTTTCAAAAAGCTAAAATAGAATAAATACGGCACAATTCTAAAATATATTTTCTTTCTACTTTATGCGCTGATTAATAATTTATTGAAGCACCGTCTCCTGATGCCTTTATCGTCAAATACCCGTAAAGCATATACATGACGTTTATGTTGGCAATCAGAAATTAAATGAACATATTTGAGATATTTCTGATTAGAGTAGGTTCTTATATTATATCCTTTTTATGTAAACGGTTTTCTAATAGATATGGTTGTCCTCGTTATCAATGGGTAAAACAATAATTTAATTATATCTACGAATACTGTAATAATTCCGAAATGTCCGTAAAGTTCTTCTTGCTATCTGGACTACTATCTTGCCTCTAATTTACACTACGTGTCTTTAAGTTACTGCTATACTCTCATGCTGTACGCCTTTTTCTACGCCGTATTCTGTATTATATTTTCTTTAGCTCCACCTCACAAAGTTGCAAAAAAATAACCTTCCAGCTATAAGATTGGCTTTTTATCGTTACCATAACAAAGGGGTCTCCAAGTCTTTTTGCTAACGTTACTGCTCTCTACTAAAATACCAACTCAATACTAAATATTGAAAAAGTCATTTTAGTTGATACTGATAATATAGATGTTATTACTTAGGAATTCTGTTATTTTGGAGTGAGTACCTACTACATGGTATTATTATGACCTAATATTTTGTATTGTCGATACGTAGAAGAATGTCCCTACATACAGGAATTACAGTACAGAATGTTACAAATCGATAATTAAATAGTCTTTTATCATTTTCAATCTTGCCTGATTTATATAAACCTACACTTTCGTACAATTTCGTAATAGAAATCCTCCCTGTTTTTACAAAAACGCTGATTTTTACTCATATAACGACAAAGACTCCGTTTATACATTTCTTTTTCAAGCGCAAAGGTACGAGAATTACCTTCCTTTGTAATGCTAATTTTAAAACCAAGGAATTCATTTTTTATTCATAAGTTTTTCTGCTCCAAAGCCTGCACAGCAGTGAGAGCATCAAACTCATTTGATGAGTTTCAAGTTAAGCTTTTTGTACTAAACATTATTCATATAAAAAGTTATGGAGATGCGTAGACTCGCATTTAAGTATTAAAAATTAAAGACGTTTGTTATTTATATTTCATGACGTCATCTGAGTTTTGGAATATATTATCATCGTCTATCAACAAAAAACATCAATTTCTAATAAGAAACGCCTTTCCCATAACGGATTAATAAAAAGCAGAATCTGTTTGCATTCGAAATGCTAATAGCGTCTGTTGTCCTTTTGGTTCATACTGATAATACAGATATTATTACGAAGACTCTTATTTTGGATAAAAAGTTCCAATTACGAGTACAATCATGTTTAAAAATAAAGTATTGTAATTCAAAGGAACATAAGAATAAACACCTGCTGTTCGGTTACGAATTTAGTGACTTGGAAAGGAATTATACGTGAAATTGAATGAACGAATATCCCTAGTGGCTATTGTTGACGGCATTCCTCGCGAACTAGTATGTTAACTTAATATACGAGTGAGTTTAATTTCGGGAAGAGGCCATTTTAGTAATCTCATTCAGCTGGACCATCTTTGGAAATACGACATAAATTTCACCATCCATTATTCTTTGAAACCTGAAGTTGGAAAGTAGTAACGGAGCTTCCTCGCTTCGTTTTAGGAAATATATAGGTATATATATATATTTGAAAGAACTTTAAAAGCTTAAGTTAAAAACATTCATTTTGGGGTAATGAAATATTATTTACAATACAGAAAATCAAAAATATCTAAATCAAAGCGAGATACAGAATTTTTTTAAATTATAATCTGTGTGAAGTACAGGAACACTAAATGTCACACCACCCTTACAACAAACTGTATTTTAATCAGTTTAGCCGTGACTAAAGTTGGCGGGAACAATTGAGACAGACAAACGTACAAAAATATTTTATGGTATAATTTTCTCAAATATATCAAATACATGTACAGACATCGATCAGTAAGAATTTTATTACGTATTAATTCAATTAGTCATTACCTAGAAAGCGGCAGCGTCTAACAAATATTTATTCTAAGATTCAATTCTCGGAGTCAATCGGCTGAAGTGGCTATAATTAGAACTCATGATGCAAACTGGTAAATATTTTTATACGAAGAAATGGTCTTATTAAATAATTTCCATGCTAAGATGGAAAGATTAAAACTGAAAAGATATTATTATCTGTACTGAAAAATACCTATGACTCAACTAGACAGATTACGAAACTGTAAAGACTTACCAAAAATGAATAGAATAAGTGCAGAATTGTGTCATACATCATACACTAGAATAATAATAATAAAGTATTATTCTTAAAAAAAATATTAGACAGCGCATGTTTACACGTATTCATTGACGAATTTTTAATACGATTTAAAGACGAAAGACGATCAAATATTAAAGCTAAATTTTGGCTTAATGTCCTGCCGTGTGTCTATTTATCGTATCATATTATTAATTTGTATTATAAGTATTTGTATTATTTGCAAAGATTCTTTAGCGTGTGTTCATTAGAATTTATGCGCAACTGAAAAAATAAAAACGAATGGTTTTAAATCGTGATTCGGAAAAAAAAACACGATTTCGTGTGGAAATGGACGCCCCGCTCTACGCGGAACCTTTACACCGAACGGGAGAATTACAAATAGTCAGTGATCCTATTCACCAGGGAATTTTTATTGCGAAGAGCTAATATTCGATACTTTTCCCTTCCCCTTTGCCCGGGTTCACTTTTACATTTGGACTGCGCTCATTGACGATTCAACCCCTGCGCGGTCGAACAAACTGGATTAGCTGGGACATGTTCGATGGCAATGGAAATAAATTGATTTTTTTTACCGTTCACAGCTTGGGTCCGAAATAACAGGCCACAATGAAAAGTAATAACACACGCGAGATTGAATGATATAAAAAAAATTGAAGCAGCAAAACAAATATACAATATTGGATTCGAGAGACAAGCAACGCGAGGTTATCGTTCGTGTTCAATAAAGATATGACGACAGCTGGGACTTGCGGATATCGATTATGGTTTCGCTAGATATGTCTAGATAGAAATATCTCTACGTAAGAATCATGTTCCTTTTCTTAAAACCTGAGTCAGATGTAATAAAACTGCTACCCTAACTGTTACGGCCGCGTCACTGGCTCGAGCAATACCCTTTTACTATTTTTACGGGCTGATGCTGACATGCATAGCGGTTATTTTGGAGAGGATTATGTTATGGCAGCGATGAGGCCTAAATAAGCGTATTAATTCAGATATTTCCAACCTGGTATAGCTATTAACAGGGGCCCTATTAACGTTAAATTATTACGCAGTAACGATAACCGTACGTATAATCTTGGGGTAATAATAGCACCTGGATTAAATTTATTAGGATTAGGTATCATCACGACGCCATTAAAATTATTAATTTACTATCATATGCATATATCGCAGAAAAAAATGTTATTATCAAAAAAGTGTGGTTAAAACAAAACATACAAATTAGTCAATAAAAAATCACAATTCGGAACTAGGTTATAATCTGAAAAGAACAACCAGTCCGCGCCGGGATAAGGATTTATTTGACAATAATAAAATCAAGCGCTCAAACTCAAAGGCTGTCAGTAGATATACCAATAATATAACAAACACCCACAACACATCTTAAGGATCCCCAATCCGAGATCAAACACTTATCATTTTAATACCTTCAAGGCAACCTAGTTAAATACAGAGCCACCACAAATCAGGGTGAAGGGTATAATCATTACAAAAGCTTAGCAGTTATTTGTAAAAATATTCTTCAAGTAATAAACTAATCCATTATTTTGTCATTTATATTTGCACGGAAACACGGGAAAAGTGTATTTGTGACAAGCATTAAAAAAATGGATACGCAGTCTTTTCTATTATTGCTTCGACAACAAAAACATAATCAAAAATCGACATTTGTGATCATTTACCATACGAACCGACTTTTTTTGTCCTGATATGTTTCGTCGTAAAGGCCATGTATATAAATGTCCAGTATTTTTCGAAATATCAAGTGTATTAAAGTTATTTTAACTTCGAGTATGCTATTTATTCAACAACTTTAACCATTTCTAGTTCGTATTATGTTAATGCGTCCCATATTCTCGTGGTCTCAAACCTTACGATTTTAGGATAAGCAACACACAAGTACAAATGGACAAAACACTTTGTTTTAATCCCATTGCTTTCAAAAGTATCAAAATACTGCTTAAAATTAGTTTATTTCCTTAGTTACACTTTATTCTCATTGGCAATTTCTACCTGTAAATTGTAAAAGATTGAAAAAAATTAACACGTATCTTATATTATGAACAATTTATTTTTAAATTATTTTTTAAATCTACAGAAAATGACGATTCACGTGAAACATCTGCCCATGCAGCTAGTATTTATGTGATTTTTAATCGATACAAATTTGGGGTTAATAAATATTGATCCAATAGTACATAGAGAGCACTCGTAAAATAATCTAAAAACAAATCAATACAATATTGTTTAAAGCCAATTCTGTTTAACTGTACATTTAATAGCTTGAAAGCTTCAAGAGTCCGTATTTGTTCAGCAGATAGAAAATCCTCTTACTAGTAAATTGCGTCTGAAGACAGTATAAAGGCGTAACTATGCTGTATCGCTAGACAATGGTTTGTGAGAATCTCAGATTTCCTAACAACTATTATAAAATAATTATGTAATAAAGCGGTACGGCACTGGATAACATTGGTGAAAAATTATTTCCTTTCAAAAATGATGAAATAGTAAATTTCAATATATATATATTTTATAATCTATTTCTTTATTCTACTCTTTTGCATTTTTTTATTCTTTGAATGTTAAGTTAGCTTCGATTTAAAACAAGAGCATTTTAAAAAGTATCTGCGAAGTTCTACAAAAGTATATTTTCACCAAAATATGAGGCTGTTTCGTAGCTGAAATAGATGGTGATAAAATATCATGATCGATTTTTAGATTCTTGTACATTGTTTAAACAAAAGCTGATTACGTTTGGAAAATATATTAATACTATGCTCATATAATCACACTCCCAAGCTAACCGCCGAGCCGAGAATAAACGCTTTACAACAAGCCAACAACTATAAAATTGCATTTATTATTGTATGCTGGTGTTACAAATATCAAACTTTAATTTGTACCCATTAAACACGGGAATATCCTTTATTGAAAAGTTTTTATATAGAATTATATTCGCTCGTTAAACGCTGGCGCTCACAATTTCTGTTTGAAACAAATATTATCTGACTTCCGAGCATTATTATACTTAATAGTCGATTTAATGGCTGTTTCATTTACAACAAAATTAGCTTGATATTAACTACGATTCTGATTAATCGACTCATAGCTTTTGCTTAATTGTAAATAATTATTTGGTAACAGAGTTTCAGTAAAAGCTTTATTTGTGTTTAAAATATGTACATATAATTGCTTCTACCTAAAACCGAGGTACGAATAGAAATGAAATGTAATGGGCGTGTCAGTGAACAAAATAAAACAAGTTCAATTAAATACGCCTGTAGCTGGTGCTATCGCAAAATATGAGGTTTTTTAAAATAAAATCTGTAAGCCTTATGGTGTTGTATATTTCTATTGACAAAAATAATATGTCACTCCAAAAAAAGAACTATTTAAAAAAAAGGTATAAATAACATATAAAATGTACCAGTGCTATGACCTGGACACCGAGACGGGCTAATTGTCGACAACAACGCCGAACAAATACTTCGATTCCCGAAGTCATACCCATTAAGTAAACCGCCATTGTTATAACTCAAGAACTACTCGTGAGATGTCGCTCAAATTTAAATGTGACCATAAATACTAGTACCAGCTTCCAAATATAAAAATAATTATCACAATCAGTACATTCAAGAAAGTTATTAAGTAAAACACATAAAAATACAGTTGAATAGAAAACTCATACTTTTTACGTCTGTTAAAAATGCAATTGTCTCGAGTGAAGCTGGAGGTTACTAAAATACATGTTTTACGAAGCGAAGCGAGGGCAGGTTACTAGTTATATATGTACTAAAGCCTTCTCCGGGAAGTATCATGTATTGTTTGAAGATTTGCAATTAGACCATACAAAAAAACCGTGCAATTATTTATTTAATACATACATATATCCAAGGAATCAAAAGGCAGTATTTTAACCAACTTCAAAAAAAGGATTATCAATTCTACACATAAAATAAGTAGTATTGGATCTGTAGAATATACACCTTACTTATAACCCGTAAAGCTCCCACTACTGGGCAGGGGTCTCTCCTCATCACTGAGGAGGCTAAAAGCATACTCCACATGGAGGGGTTAGGGGCCAACCCAAGTGTCAGAAGTTCTCTGACACGGCCTAGCGCCTGTTATTTACGATAACAACCGTGAAGGATCATTTAATGTGCCCGCCAATGCACGGAAACACTCAAGAAATTTTTGACAGCTAGGGCCACCCATTCAGGTTCGGACCGACCCCGCTGTTGCTTGACTTTGTTGATTGCTTAAGATCGACACGGCCCGCCGGGCTACGAGCGCTTCAAAATTACTATGATCTGTTAGTTTTATTTTTTATCAACGGGTTTCTCTAAAACTAGTAATCAGAATGATAGTAACACTTTTATTTTTATATTATTATTATATAGACTACAGGCAATAAAATTTAATATTTCAAATGTATAATATTCCAATATACACGTGAGATACCTTCAGCTACCAAAGGTTCATGCTTAAGTGAATTTCTCGCATCACATAAATCTGTAACACACGCCAATACGACACGCATAGAACATTTTTCTCACTACAGATATCGACTGTATCAAATAAATCAGTAATGTGAACCTGCTGTATCATTCTTATATTTCTGTGTATATCAATAACCTTCTTCTAAAGGGATAGGCCGATTTCGATGAGACTTTTTTCTGTTTTCAATTGGATAAAAAAATGGTTTAGATTCACAATTGGATCCTTTAGAAAATGTTTTGTTTATGTTGTAGCGAATGGGAGTTCTCGTCTTGGTACAAACCTCTTCAAGTTATAAGGCTATAATTGTTACAGCGTTTACACAGAAAAGCAATAGGGATGAAGAGTATATCTTATAATGACAAAGTGCAAACAAACGGGATTAAAGTCCCTTGAGCTGTTAACATTTATTTCTACACCTCAAGCGAAATATCAACTTGAGATAAATCGCTCAGCAAGCATTACTTAAATTAGTAATACTAGTGGCCAAACAGATATCAAGTTATCATAGTAATGTAAGAGGGTTTTTCATCAATTCCACGACTACCAATGCGCACCATTACAAAATGTCGGATGGGTAAATGAATCTCCCAACGAAACATACAAAAAAGGTGCGGGTCATCAAACAGTAGGCTGAAAATAACGGAAACAATATTGTCACAAATTGCTGCAAAGCTTTGATGAAAACAGGTAGCAATTAATTCTGTAAACAACTACCTGTAACGTGCAATGAAATATACTAACAAAACAATGTAAATAACTTCGTTACGTTAACTGAATTCAATTTTTTGCTTCATACATTTTACATAATTATTTTACAAACTAATAATGAGATTTTACATAAAAAACATGAAAGTAAATAAATCTGTTATTATTTATCTGAATCTTCAAATTTCCAATACTTCTTAGGTTTTATTTCCAAAAACCAGAAAATTCTAGAAATAACGAAATGAGTAGATGTATTTAGATAGATAAATGTAGTAGGTAAAATGGTATATTTGTTAAAATAATAAAAGGTTTGTAAAATGAGATTAGTGTTATATTAAATCTTTAATAACTAATAATGTTTCTACACAATCACAGTTTTATAATTAGAAAAATAAATATTATGTTAAATACTTGAGTTCATTGGAATAATCAGTAATCATAATAGTATCTGTTCTATTCCCTATATAAAACTGCAGTTTATTCACAGGCCTAAGTAAATTGTTGTTACGTAAACTAAATTTAGCAGTGTTTCCACATAAAATATTCCACAAAGCCACGTTAGCTGCTTAAACAAATAAGCATCTCAATTACATATTCAAACAAAGAGTGCGGTATAAACTCTGTTGGATTTTAATAAGCCGGTTATACCCGCTGCGTCAGTTATTCTGTTATAATTTATAATATAAACGTTGTATTATATAGCTGTTGTAAGACTCAACAACAATGCCCGCGGCGTCGGTAGAGAATAATTCGAGTGTAGTTTCAAGAGCAGACTTCATTTACCCAATGCGCATGTTTTATATACGGATATAAAAATAAAAAAAGAGGTTTTTTCAAAAGGTCCTTTCAGGTTTTTGTTTAGTTCCACATATTACAAAACAAATGACATGTTAATACTGAATCGTATAGATCTTTATTAAAGTATAATCACGAAAATTACAAAAATACAACCGAAATTATAAAAAAAAGAAAAGAAAATATTATTAAAAAGAGTTTACGTAAAAAGTGGAACACGATTTGTTTTACAACTGACCCAATCAAAAGTTTCATAAATACTTAATTATTTAATTTGTATTTCATTCCTTATTCTACAAGGATTTTTGCAAGTTAATTAGCAAGTTTATTCCTACACTAAGTGCTTTTACACGTGCCTACTAACGTAACTGACTCGTTTTTGCGACTACATACGAGTATGATCTCTCAACTTTTTGCGGTGGCGAGTCTGCAGTGAGACTTTCATTCTTTAACATTTTATTTTTTAAGGGTTGTATGGTATGTAACCCTCAAAAGTATATTTCACCATATCATAGATATTTTTTATTCAATACATTTCAGTAATTCCTTCTTAATAATTTGATTATTAAATAAAGTTCGTGGAGATCCACGAAAGGTCTTAGCATCTTGATGTTTGATAAATATATTAGCAACATCCCAATATTACTGATTATTTTTATTAATGCATAATTATGTAGTATGTATGTAAGTAATATGAGTACCTATAAAGAGATTCTAAATAGTTTTGAGAACTACGGCTTCGTCAATGAACAAAAGAAAAACAGATTAAAATAAGTGCGCATTACAAGGGATAACTCAAAAACTACACGTCAGATGTCGCTTAATCATCCGAATTGGTATACCCAGTAAAAAGTTATGAAGTAACACACGTAAAAAAATTGTGGAATAGAATCTGCGCTTTTTTGAAGTCGGTTTAAAACGTGTATAACTCAAAGAACTTTTTTTATTGCACATATTTGCAGATATATTTTATTTAGTAATACTTTTTTGAATTGTTATCTTGTAGTTAACACTCGCTTTTTCCACATAAATCGGCGCGCCGGACCTTTTAGTAAATCGCCACTACAATTCCAATCCATCTGATGCGTCGCGGTGACCGCTCAACGTAAAAAATAAAACCAAAAGTGTTAAACGAATTATGGTACCAACGGATGTCACTGTGGGACTAGAATTTCAAATATGTTCGCGTTAGTGGACATGAATATTTAACGTTAAAAGCTTACTAAGCCAAAACCTATCGAAACGGCTTGCACGCTAATATTATCCGCTCTCATCCATCATGTTGTTTTTATCACTGTTCGGTTGTTGCGAGTAATTGCGGCACATTTTCGTATCGGACAGGCCTTGTTTTCCGCCACGCGACGTTGCCAACTTGTTTTTGTATACAGATAATACCACAGATTGATGTCTGGAGTACGTTATTTGAATGTTTATCAATAAATTTCATCGCTCTAATTTACAGTTTACCAGTTTAATTATTATGTTTTCATATATGTACAGTAGATAACCAATAACAGTTTCAGTGCGATTTGTAACTAAAAATAAATGGTCAATTACCTAGATCTTAAGACCTAAGACTTAAATTATGGATGGAAAAAAATAACATCCTCTAATACAGTGCACCAATCCAGTTAGGTATACCGACATCCGTCTCCTAACCAGTTGTATGCATTAAACCCAATAATAGCAGGTACACTACAGTGCATGGATCTCTTCTCATCACTGAGGTTGTAGGTGTACGTGCACGTTGAGATATGTGCGTCATTACAGTGCGGATTGATGGAGGAGTTAGTGGCCAACCAAAGTATCGGAAGTATTTATGCCGTCCGAAGACCTCCGATAAGGGTCGACGACTGCCATCTACGGTAACAACTGGGATCAATGGCTTAACGTGCCTTCCGAAGTATGAAAACGCTTAAGAAATGTTTGCCACTAACGGTCACCCATCCTACCAACGAACGCACCAAGAAATGCTTAACGCGACCAATCACTCGTGATCGACGCGAGCCGCCGGACCATAAGCGCATTTTTATGCTTTCTGCAGTTGAATAACATAGACATAACAAAAAACTCAAACATAAATACAGATTAAAATTGCTTGAAACGCACTTTTAGCGTAACGCTCCACATAAAACTCAATTGAGTTATAACCATGCTCTTTGTACATTTCTAAAGCTGGAATTTTATAAGCGAATAATATGAATAAGGCAAAAACTGCGTAAAATAATCATCATATCAGTAGCTCTGTATAAAAGTCTTTGTTTCACGAAGGTTACCAACATAAAACCGCGAGAACCATTTAAAAAGGGTTCAAACTATTGTCCCACGTCGCATCGCTTAACCCGCCAGTTCACACAAAGCGACTGCACGGAGTAAATGGGCTCTGCTCCTAAAACTGCACTTACATTTACGTAGCTCGCTCGGAGTGTAGTTGCCTCATAACAAACAGCGTCATAACACTATGCTCGTATCATAACACGTTGCGTATACCAGCTTATTAAAACCCATTGTTTATATGTGCAATTGAGATTCTTATTTGATGCATAACTCGGCTTTGTATCGGCATGCTACATGGCTTTTAATATTCCACTTCAGTGAAGATTGTACATTAACTACCGGTTGTATTGATAGTACCTACTATTCAACTAAAAATAGAAAGCATGCAAAGTAATCTAAGTGCAATGTAAATAAAATGATTCTTTCACAATACTACTAGTAACACCAATTGCAGTCTATTATAATGATAATTATTGAAACTGATTGATAAAACTACAATTTCAGTTAACAATTTCGTCAGTACAGCTAGCAACAGCGACTTTTGCTTTACAAGATCCAAAAGCAAAGTGGGCGAGCGCCGTAATTCTATTGTCTTTTGTAACTTCTCGAATATTTTATCCACAATATTTAATGTTAAGATTAAATTATTCGCTACTTCATAACTGGACGAATATTCGTATTGGTTTGTCGCGATATAAGCTTCGTGGTTGCTCATCGGTGTTATTTCCGCCTACATTAGCGTAGTTACAACCATAAAAGTAGAAAAAAAATAATTGAAAGACAACTACATATTTTGAAATTTCTAAACCATAGCTTTATTACTTTGATCTTTTTCTTTAAAAGTAAACACGTCCAAAATATTCTAAACCGTAAGTTGTAGGTAAATGATATAACAAACTGTAGCCAAAGTTTATCGCGATAAAACCTTTTGATGCCTACCAATTTACTGACAGTGCCGCGATAGGCATTTGTATTCGCTCGAATTCATCGCGATCTAACGAACTGTTCGGCGGACGTGTCGCGATAGCGACAAAGATAAGTGTTATTATGAAGCTTCTAAAATGTATATATAAGTGGTTTTGTTTTTAGCCGACTTGAAAAAAGGAGGAGATTCTCAATTCAATTGCTTTTTCGTGCGTATTAGCTTATAACTTTTTACTGCATGTATCGATTTTGTGTGTCCCATTTAAATTTGAAAGAGTTCCGAAGAGAAGTTTTTAAATTATGCCGTATAATGTGTATTTAATTTTCGTTTTATTAATTTTCGACGTAAAATAATCAAAATATATTGTATAAGAAATGTAAACTCTCGGGCTGATATTGGCTGGTGGATTTTTGTACTTAGAGATTTTTGTTAAGATTGTGTAATTTTGATACGCCTACTACATACATATTCCTGTTCTGGGTCAGTGTGTATGTCCCCTTTTCTTTGTGTTGTCCATAGTACCCACGACACAAAACCCTAGTGTGGCACTATGAGTGTATAGCATTATTTATTTATCTGTATTTAAATTAAAAAAAAAACACTACATAGTAATAAAATTAGATAGTTTAATCTGTGAAATACTTTGGAAGCATTTGATTCACAATATCCTATGCGAATTCAATTTGACGCGTTGTTGCACTTTACTACGCAATTAGAAAAAAAAAACAAATACGTCATTCAGTCACTTAAATCCCTTTTTATACACCCACCTATTTGGGTAACCTTTTTTAGACACGCACCTATTTCTGTAACCCTTTTTATACACCCACCTATTTTGGTAACCTCGTTTTGTAGGTTCGCAGAAAATTTCATGTGACAGACAGACCTCATATAACCTTAAAAGTTGTATGTCAGAGTCCATCTAATTTTAATGGTTTCTGCAACGGAAGGCTAATATTTAAGCAAATATAAAAAGATACTCATACGTCTTCGCTGCGCCGCCTGCTGCTGATATTGACTGATTGTCTTCCATTTCATGTCACTAATGACTAATGTTTATCTGTACACGATGGAGCTGAAACACCTTCTAGAACGTGTCTATATGTATTTTAAATTTATTATTACAACACTAATTAAATTCTGATTTTAATATTCTTCAAAATCTGTTTTGATTTGGTTAAAATTGTGGTGATGGATATCTCTTAAAATAGTTACAAATTAATAGTGCAAATATTTAGTGGTCAAATGTTTATCACAAACTATTTGAATCTAGGTAACTAATATATGTCGCAGTCTAAATATACATGCTCTCGAAAAGTCTGGAAGCCTTTAGTGGCGGAAATTGCCGCTCGCTAGTATTGCGGTGTTTCAGCTGGCTTTTGTTTTCCTTTTTTTATTTAAACTTTAAAACATTTTCTAGGAACAAACTATTGAGCGAGGCACATTGCGTCGTATTTTTTGCATATACCTATATATAATAAATATATGTATATAATTCAAAATCTGTTCGTGTGATCACGTGCTAATCGCACTGATGAGCAATGAGATACAAAAAAATATAAACTGTATTTTTATGATTTCGTAGAGAATGTTTTTGCTTATTTTTTTTTTTGTTTTCTGCAATTTTTTACTTAACCTTGACACATGACTTAATTTTGAGGCGGTATAAAATTCGTTGGGTCACCTTGTTATCTACATATTTGTGCTTGGGAAACATTAAACCGACCTGTAAACGTTACTTTGAAATTTGTTTCTTTATTTTGCGAATAGTTGTAATGTTATTAATTTAACCAAGATTTCACTGATATTTATTTTTTTTTTACATTTTGTTCCATGTTCATGAATATATTTTTAAAGATTATTGAAGTTACTTATATTATCAGCATTATTTTTTAAGTTAAAAGAATTTCTGAATTTTAACTATTATATTGTATCAGGATGTTATGGAATATTATTTATGTACATATACGTATAGGTTGCGATATTTTTATCATAATAAGTCAACATTAACTCATTATTATAGTTAGCATTAATATATAGTACATACGACACAGCAAACAATATATTTATAACATTACAAAGACGTAGTTAAGTTTTAGCGCAAATTCACGTACTGGCTCAAATTTCTAGTGCGCTTCTGTATTGTATTTACACATTCGTCTGGAAGAAAATATATTCGTAATGCAGCTTCTTCAGAATTCTCGCCACGAACACAATCCGCATTCTCAGATACTCGCGTGTCGCCGCACGTCACTGAACAAAGAATCCTGACGACTACAGAGTACGGCGTCCTTGCTAACGAGACCATGTACCTACGTTGGTTTCAAACACAAAATGTTCTTCAGAATGAAGAGGTACGTAGAATACAGGTATTTGTTAGTAAGCAGAAATCGTGTGTAACCAACGTTAACGCAAGTCTAAGGAGTTATGTTATCGTCATTATTTGCAAAAAGCAATGTTTTAAAGTCGAATTTTTTCAAACACTTTCTTGTAGTTATTTAAGAAACACGATGAGTTGAGTTTATAACAGAACAGGCAGGCAGATTAATAGGTACACGCGTTAAAGTTATAATGTTCAGTGGTTAAAACACCCGACATTTTTCATCGGAGGTTAAAAAATGACTAACGTTCCTGTCAAAGATGCAAAAATTTCAAGTAACAAGTATATCTCCGTGTAAGCATCAAGCGAGAGATACTATAAAAAGCTGTTACCGCAATTGAAGCCAGATGGGGAGGCATTTAATAAAAAATAAACGGACGCGGCGGGCGGCCGGCAATCTATCACGCCCTCAGTCATAAGCTGACTTTAATGCTGGGTCACTTCAGGCCTTTTTGTTGACGTTAATATTACTTAACGTTTTAAAAAAAATCACAAAATTATCCTGGTCTTTAAATAAAATATCAACGACGGGATAAATGTCTTAATAATACCGAACATTCATATTTATTGAAGCGGAACGGCCTTCGTTTTTAAACAACTGTTAACCGTCTATTTGATCAGTGTTCGGTTACGTTACTCGTTCTAAGAATATTCTTTGCTACAGAATTTAATTCGATGGAACTTTTTAAATCAACATTGAAATGTTTTAGTCAAATTAAATAGAATATCAGCCCGCATGTCATTTTCATATACAAACGGCGAAATTTTGTTACAATGGCGGCAATTTAATGGCACTAATTGCTTTGAACTTACTGTTTGAGCATGGCTAAACAAAGTCACGCATAAAGTTAGGGCTGTGTTGATGTTCACTTTAATTAATGTCAAAATTAAATCAAACATTACTTTTAGTAGATTGTCAGTTCCGTATTATGCTATATTATTTATTACGATCTAAGTAGGTATATTGGCAAGAACGTTCTTACTTGTAAGCGCCCTAATTACTGGTTATACCATAAAAAATCCAAGAAATTTTAACTTCTGTGTTTAACCTGCTCGTAAGTAAAAAAAGTGGTAAAAGAGATTTGTAGAAGAAAGAAGGATTTACTAGTATGCATATCCAAAGTAGTATCCTTAAAAAGGAATACAGCCAGAAATGAGCCATTTGATGATTAAAAGGGCACCGTCGCCCACAGACATTAGTAACACAAAAAACACCAAATTTCAAATTCAATTCAAAATCATTTATTCATGTAGGTATTATTTCAATACACTTATGCACGTCACTTATTTTGATTCTACCACCGTTTTGGAAAGGTGCTTTTACATCGAGGAGAAGAAACGGCAAAAGAAATTCAAATCGTCCTATGTTTATTTACATATATCTATAGGTATATTAGAATGAACTCTTCTCTAGAATCATCTGTAAAATCTTTTTTACTTGTTTCAACTGCTTTGTTAACAGCCTTATCTAGTGGGCATCGCATCGTTTATGCCTTTTGTTCTATTAAAAATATATATGTACATATGTATACGTACATATATCGTTGTTTAAAGATTCAGTATCAGTAAATACTGAACTAATGATTAATATTACCTACTGTTAATAAATTGCTTGCGTGCTGCTGCATTTACATCATTTTATAATCCGAGTAACATTATTTTTTTGCATTTCTCATACTTTTTGTACGCAATAAATCTTTGTTACGACGTAGCCCGTAGCAGCGTAGCCGCTCGTAGGGGCTTAGTAGAGCTTTCAGGAATACCCTTAAATCATGTCATAACAATATTTTCTTTATTAAAAACCTGCGTATAAAATAATTTTAAAGAACCTATGAAACCTGCCTTGTCAGTTACCACCTTGTAGAGTTGTGTAGTGAATATTTGTAATAGGTAATACAACCTACTTATTTTTGTGTTATAGAACATAATGATCTCTACATATACATATATGCAAAACAATGTCGTGTTAGTTACACTATTTATACTTACACTTTTTACACAAAGAATGGCTGTACGAATTTTTATGACTTTTATGCTTTTGCATTTATCTCCGTCCGGAATAGGATAATAAGTATTAAAATATGATATTTAATAATAAAAATTTCATGAAAAAACCATTGTATCCCTTCATGGTGTACCAAAATGCAACTGACCGCTTACGTTATGTTATGTATGATTTGTTTTGAAAATGCAGTAAAATGTTGAAACTGAAATTGATAATGCCGCGACCAAGAAGATCTTATCTTTCCCGACAAAGCCATAATGCAATTAGGATTCGACACATCGCGAACTTCCTTCGTTTCCGCGAATGGGCCCGACTTCGTGCTTCTAAATAATAAGAGCAAAGTGAGACAGCCCGTTAAACGGCTCGGTTTGCAATACGAAATCATCGTTCATCGAGAAACCTTGAAGATCAAGAACTAGATCATTTTCGACGTGCAAGAAGAAATTTTCCAAATATTAATTTGAATGGAGTGGCGTTTCAATTAGATTGCAGAACTGATTACAGCTCACATGCTTTCCTCCGTATTGGGCCAATGGGCGTTGTTTCCGAGTCTTTTGGCGCATCAAAGATATCCGGAAAACTCCTGGATTATGCTGGCTTAGTGGCAAAGTGAAATTTCCACTATTGACTCCGCCACCTAAGCATTGCATTCATTATTCGTAGCAAACACTTAAGTGTGTAAACACAAAAATACTATGATTCTTACCAAATGACGTCATTTGGGGCTGACGTCATTAAATACTTGATTTTTTAAATTTATATTTATAATATCTTAATAAAAAATGTAACTTAATAATTTTGTGTTAATTTTTAAATGTATTGACTGTTAGGCGGAACGAAGTTTGCCAGGTAAGGTACTTAGTTATTACAATATTCTGTTACAATGAAGCCCTCATATAGCCCTTTCAGAGTACTTCGTTTCGTTGCTTACGACGTTAAGCATACAAGGCTCTTAAAAAACGTAAAAACAACGTGATTAGGTTATTTTAGCGACTTTTATAATGTAACTTATAATCTGTCTGTTTTATGGAAATCAACTGCACATTAAATAATTATATTATCTTTGAGACATAAAATAAATGAAATCAATCGTTATTTTAAATACATCAGATCGTTAATTGTTGAATATGAAGCATTGAAGCATGAAGCGTTGGCCTATATACATTACCTGCCCTTTACAGGCTACGAGTCCCTCCTCTTAATTGCGGAAGCATTGAGCGTACTTCACGACCCTGTCCAAGTACGGATTACTGTAATGAGCTTAATGACCACTGTACGTATCGGTAGTTTTGAAATTGGAAGTTATTAGAGGTTATTGGTTATGGGTGTCATGAACTCGTAGACGCTTAAATTAAAATTCCATCCCGCCTGTTCATGAAATTAAAAAATATTATTAGACATATCCAGTTTTTTTTAAATAAAAAATATAGATCATCGTTTGTGTAAATCTGTGAAAGGTCTTTTACATTCTCTTCGTTTTAATGACTTGACTTCTATCTTTGCTATGATACTCAGTAATTTTCTTATACGAGTAGAACAAAGAGGTTCCTTACAAGGGGCATATTAAATATCTTGAATAGAATATTCAGTGGAAACAATGCCAGTGGAAAGTGTGTTAATTATTATACTTGCAATTAATTTTTCACGGATAAGAAGACAATTTTAAAATTAAATATACTTTCGATTGTTTTAAAAATAAACTCAAATTATTTATTTCATGTAGGTATTTATAAATACGCTTATGAAACGTCAAATATTTTGCATCTACCACAATACCAAATAAAGTCAAAACCTTACATTTATAATGTCGTATAAATAACCGTTTCTATTATTTACAACGTTACCCCAGACTATTATAAATTGACCCTTTAGCTATAAATTTATATTATTTTAAATTAATAGATAAGTCGTCATTTCGTTTCTATATATAGCCGATACATACTCGTAGCTATATATGATATGTAATATTGAAAATATATGAGATTCACTAATAACCGAATATCAAGTCCCTACAAACAAAACTTTTAAAGTGACATTCCTAGGAGCTAATAAGCTTAAAGCAAATTAGAATAAAATATTTTATTTATAAAACATGTCGACAAATGACTAGTAAGCCACATGATGCTATGAGGTCATCGTCGACTATAGACGTCAGCGTTACCAATTCACTGCCGGTCAAGAAAGAAGAAAAAGGAAAGTTTTGACTCTCAAGCTCTCAACCGGAATAAGACGAAGCGTTTGGGGGCTGGTTCAAGTAAATATGTAGGTGACAGCTAATCAGGCGGGATTCACAGAAACAAAAATATTAATGACCTAATAATAATATATTCGTTATGCGTAGCTCTACCACGCAGGGCTGGTTTATGTTGCCTCTTCTCACACCCCGGTCTTAAGGTATGGCATTGAGGTTAGTCTGGCCCACCCCAACATGAAGAATGTTTTTAAAAAAATAACTGTAATAAATCATAGAAATTAATTGCTTTTTATCGCAAAATACAGGTACATTGCTAGGTACGAATCACTTAAAGAAAACAAATTCAATAAACAACAATATTTTATGCATAAAATTTCTTACAAACAAATACAATAAAGAAATATTGTATTGAGGATCTGGAGATAAACCATTTATTATTTATCTCGTAATATGAAAGCTTTTACAGAAAAATATGAATTTAAGATTGGAGTGTACGCTAATACTATCAAAATCATTAATCACGAACGCGCTGTATCGTAGCACTGCCAGCGTTGTCACTTAATGGAAGAAATAAATGTACTATACGCATTCACCAATAATATCACGTCATCTTCGTAAATCGGAACAAATGAGCGGCGTGATAAATCTTGTACATGATCACAGAACGTTAATACAATCTTATCTTTCTTAATATATATAAATTACGTGTCGCGGTGTTTGGCCGCAATAGACTTCTAAACAAGTTAACCAATTTTAATTACCACACCGTGTGGGGTTATCCAACTTGAAAGATAGGACAGCTTACATCTCAATTTATAGTCGCAGTATTATTTTATTGCAAATTATTTGTTTTATATCTTACAAAGGATTACTTCTATAAGATTGTAACAGATGGCGGTGTAACGTAATTAGTCTGCTAAATTGAGTATGTAAACCTTTTTACAGCAACGCGTGGCCGGGTTTGCTAGACGGTTATATGACAATGATCCTATTAATTATAAATTTATTACAATATAAATTACAATTTAAAATCTTACTTTATGGTTTCTAATCGATCCGTCGTATCATTTCCTATAGTTTACAGTACTCGTATATCAAGTTAGAATTTATAATAATTAATCGGAATTAAATAAAATTAACGGAAAGAGACCTATTTCCCGGAATGAAATGTATGATAGATCTTTAGCCGCGGTATTAGTTGTAAATAATATCAAGTATCAATTCAATCTCTTTAGTGGTTTTCACGAGATATTCGTTCTATATCGAGAAGAATGGTTACAAGTACAGGTTACCTCATTTCAATTTTATTATTAGTTAATACATGTTTATTACTATAAGCCAAATTATTGAAGTACCTAAAATATTTTTTAACTATATACTAAAACGATCTTAATCAGCTGTTTACTTAGCAAGAATTATAGCTATCTCTTAACTAAAGAAAAGCTTTGTTTCCGAAGGCTGTAGATTTTATCTCGGAAATAGCATATCTTGGATATTATTGTTTGTATTCAAAGTTAGAGATATATATACTATATATCAATTAGAATGTTATTGTAACACTCGGTTTGTATGTTCCTATCATATAATTTAATTTGTATATTGACTTTTACATAACTGACACTCACACTGATACAATGTCTTATATTTAGACTGTTGTTTGATTTATTCTTAGTTCAAAATTTAGTAAACAATGAACGAAAAGATTTTAAGTAATAGATTATAATGTAAGATGAGTATCGATTACAGATTTTACAAGGATTACATGTACAATATCATTTTATGCTCAAAAGAACAATGGATCTTAAGTGTCATAACAGTCCCTAATACACTTAGATAGTCCCTAATACACATAGTACAATCAGAGCTGGTGGGTCCTGTACTTATCCATATTACGACACTCATTGACGATATAGCCTAGTTAATAGTGATCCTGCCCGTGAAAACAGAAGTCCTAAGGTAGATTCCCAGCCGGAGTAGACATTTATATGACAGAAGTATGTTTGTTCTCGAGTCGTATGTGTCAGCGATGTCTTATTAAGTCACCTGCGATACTGGAAGCCCTAGTGTAAGCATTTATTTTTATATATTTAAATATTTTATATATTTAAATACGATAATTTGATATACTTTAGATCTCATTACGAATAAATAACGGTATACCACTAATACGTTTACAATACTTGAGGTTATTTCTTATAATTCTATTAATCCGTAGAATCCTCCAGACAGCAACACTAATGGAATTATGTATCTATCTACATATATGTATTATTATTATATGAAAGCAATTTATTTAACGTTAAGTGATTTGCTAAAAGCCGATCAAACCACCCATAAGCTGTACAGAGTTTCTACGATCATAATTTTCGTTCAGTATTCCAGGTGTAGGTAGTAAGAGCTTTATCATCGCTAAAGCTGTAACCTAAAATAATGGCGTAAAATAATCTTGTTCTCTTGCACGTCGTATGTACATACATATACGTCGTAGGTATAACGACGGTTACAAATTAAATCTTGTTACTCGTAGTATTAGCACGTCTGATTCAATAGGCCAGGAATTATAAAGAAAAAAGAGCACGAACTTCGAAAATATGTCGAACAACCTGAAGTTTTCTAGAGATTTTGTCCGTAAGTCTTGCTTTTAATGATGGAAGAAAAAATGTTTAACTCTCAATTGTAGCAATTCTACATAAAACATCAGTAATCTGATTTTTAACCAGGGCAGATTAAAAAACAAAACAATTTACAGTTGTTCTTTTTTTTTATTATATTCCTAGGCCAGAAAATTAAAGGAAGCACCCCTAAAGAGACCTCGGAGTTGAAGTAGGAAACAAGCTAGATAATAAGAATGTAAGCTATGTTAAGGTTAGGGTTAGCTTTGTCCTGTATCTTTGTATGTGCATTGAAGCCTCTGTATCATATAGAATAATTGAACCCTTAATTTATATACCCATATTTAAATAAAATCAACGGCCTTCCCTGCCAATGTACCAAAAAGGCAGGAGTTCGAAAGGATTGACGACGGATTGTGAAACGTTCCACCAACCCTCAACCGACGTCCACAACCACTCTGCCAACAGTACCTATAACGACAAAGAAGAAGAGAAGAAAAACTAAACAGATCTAAAATGTTAGTTTGTTTATCCTTTAGGGACTCTGAAATGGTAAGAAATAGAGCAATTAGCAACTTTGTTCAGAATTCTCAAAAAAAAGTTATATCGATCCGACACATGGATGATGAGTTGATAATGTCAATTTATTGCTGAAAGATCGTATTGATCTGTCCGTATATATACTGCCCGTTTATATCCAATAGCAATTCAATAAACAGAATCAAAATTAATGTCTTATTAAATGTTGAATTTTATTTAATTTGACAATTTTTAATATGCGCAACAAAGTGCGCCGGGTACAGCCAGTATCTATATGTATATAAAGATATAAAAGTAGTAATTCTAAGTTCCTTTTGCTGTTTTCTTTGAAATAAAAGACAGTGATATCGGTAATAAAACGTATTATCTCGGAATGCTTTCACTTCAATCTTCAGATGATATCACAAAGCTTTTTAAACTACACTTATCAGCAATTGCAATGATCTTCAAAGTGTATTGGGAAAATTGAGTTAAAAACATCTATTTAAATAGAAGTGTGATATTTTTCTTTTGCTATTTAATATCTTCGTATATGACATCATATTATATTTACATGTTAGTGACAGAGCATTTTATTCTGTCATAATTGTAGACGTTGGTCGTCAACACACTCTGCCTTAATGTTTTTGGCGTTACGCCGAATTGAAGCGCTCATACGAGTAGCTCGACAGCTCGCTGCGATCTTATGCGAGCGACAGACTTGAGCAACTGCGGACGCGGTCTATACCTGGATGGGTGACCGCTAGTGGCAAACATTTCTTGAGCGTTTCCGTGCTTCAAAGGGCACGTTAAGCAATCGGC
>DWJN01000420.1:0-24456 GCA_018248895.1 Carystus phorcus
GCCAAGGTTTATTTTACTTGGTCTAATAGAAGTTTAAACCGGTACTTTGCTAGTCCACGTTTTGTATTAAGGCCGTACAGGTTTAAATTGCACGAAACATTTTTTCCGATAGACATCGAATTCGTACGTTAATATAAAGTCATATTTCTCGAACTTTTCACAAAAACATCGAACTCGTATCGTTACTATCGAACATTTCCGGTTATGAAACCGCTCAGAGTTCGGCATCGAGCTATACGGAAATTGTGTTACTAGCTTTGTTACTCTTTGTATTTACTCGTTTGGCATGTTGGTCAACTTCTGTTTATCATATTTTAGCGTAGTATTATAATTTAAGATGTATCAATTTGCACTTATGATTAAAGACCCGCGTGGCGTAATGGTCACCATGCCGGACCGCCGCGCGCCGTTCGAAGGGTCCTAGTTTCGATTAACAGCGAGGCCGAAATTTGAATGAGTGATGGCGTTATTTATTTATTTGGCGCTTATCAAAAAGGTTTAATTTTTAGTTAAATTATATATTTAAAAAGCCAAGAATATATTTATTATAACGCTATAAAGATCAGGTGTTAGTTACATCAATCGGTTAAAAAATCTTCCCAAAAGTTTTCGAGTTCTTCATAATCTTTTGAAAGAAATATTATCTATCTGTATTTAATAAGTTTGACTATTTCCTTTACACTTTGTAATTCTACAATAATAGGCAATGATAATGTGCTTTCTCATTATTATTAAGTAATTAATATTATCATTGATATATTCCGTAGAGCTCTCCTGGCTATGTTCCCACTGCTTACTTAAGTCAGCTGCCAAACTATTCCTGGTGTTTTGGGATCGAAGCTTAGAACCAGTACTTTGTCTTCACTCTTCTTTTTTGACTTACAATATATGTATTAGTGATATTTGTCGTATTGCTGAGTCTAAGGGAGACGGTATTCATTTATCATCATGTGGCTCGTCAGCTCTTTTTTCACCTGATTACATAAAAAACGATGCTATAAATTTACTTTGCTTCACTAATTCACTGAATTTAATAGCAGACGTTGCTAAGCTATTCGTTTGAATTGTAAACAGACTCCTTTGTTCGCAATAATCCGATAATAGGTTGTCTGCAGTGAGCCGATAATAGTTTGTAGTCAATAGTAAATCCCATAGTTGTGAAACTTTTCACAGAATCAGATATCGGATTGAAATCGTTAGCGTACTCCCGAACATTTCCTGTTATGAAAGTGCGGAGAGGATCGAGCGGTAAGTGGTTCCGTGGAAACCGCTCGAACTTGCCTCGTTACTGCTTAGCTCGTGGGGAGTATTGGTCAACTTTTATTTGTCTCATAGATTCCCGGTACTGATTATTGGAAATTCTTTTTCAATGAAACTTTCTATACATCTTTTTAACAATTGATAAAACTTTGCTTGTGCGTAGTTTTAAGATCTTATTTGATTTTATGTTTATGAAAAAATGCTTAAGATTAAGCTGGTCCCGGTTTCAAATAGAAAGTATCGAAAAATTTGCCAAGTACAAAAGTTCCTTCACACATTTTAAAATATCATGTGTTGACTGTGATAAAAACTTCTGCGTTGCCATATTAAGAACAGAATATTAAATCCATCACTCAATGTCCTGCCTCGCTAGGAATCAAATCGTCGAACAATCGAACTAGGTCATCAAAAGGTGGCCAAACTTCTGTAGTGTTTTATTTTGTTATAAAACCTGACTTATTCGTTTGTAAGTTGTTCAGAAATTATTCTTTAGAACAAACGATACGAAGAATATTGCTGTTTGTATACAAAATAAAAGTGTATTGTTATTTTCTTTATCAGCAGCCAATGTAGAATCGTCGTAATGAAGTTATATTATAATGCTAAAGGATAAAAGCGAATTTGCCTCTGTGTTACGTAATTTTGATTCAATTTTGTAAATTCGTTGACCTTTGGGGATGAGTGTAAATTTTCTCCGCCGATTCGAATGGAAAAATTGGGCTCGGGGGATCTGTCAAACTTTAAGGGCCGTTTAACGGTCATTGGGTTTGCAGAGCTCTGGGGTTTGGAATAAGAAATGATTTTGTAAGTGGCCTTGCTTTTATTTTTCATATTTTCTTAGAATAATCTTTGTGTAGCGACTATATATTATTCTCGCTACAAACGCTGCAAGATTTATTATCATTACAACTTTAAATTTTAAACATTTGCTGTCTCGCACGTACATAAAAGTATGTATTTTTTTCTTTGTCATTACAGTGACGACGTTTTTTTGAAATTACATTTAGTTTCAGGATTCTCAACTTATCACTCACCTAATTTATATGATAATGAAAATATAATTATTTTAGTAATAAAGATGGAAATGTAAATATATTATAAATTATCTAGCGGATTTGGCAGATATTATCATGCAACACATATTCTAATTATCTCCTTATATATGTCTGCCGGAATTTATCCACGTAAAGCAAATAAAACATTAAAATCAGCCCAAACGTTTAGGGGACGTTCAGTAACAAACACATGGAAAAAAGAATTATATATATAAAGATAAAACATACCTATTCAATTTTATTTCAAAAAGGTACGAACATTCCTCTATACAAGTAGAGCCACTACAGTGAGAATTTTTATATTTTAATGACCAAACGTCTCTTCAAGAAATAATATGGTGATGAAACTACCGCGTTCACGTCATAAAGAATTCAAAAAAGGAACGTTTTGCCAACTTAGCGGATCTCATTTTCCCACAAGTTCAGACGCCACGAAAATTGCATTCGGAATTCGAAAAAGACCGCCGCAATTTGAATTTCTTATTCGGTTGTCAGTCGTCACCCGCCGGTACTACAGTGAGCACGTTTTAATGAAGAGCATTTAGCAGATGGCGTCTTTTACGACGAATTTAAAACACTCTTCTTCTTCATTAAGAGTTTTTGTAACTTGAGCTTTAATTTTTTCTTTTGGCTTATCATTTACATAGACGTTTCATTATGTTTTCTTTTTTATCAACGTCATTTGTCGGTGTTAATTACAAACCCTTTGACGTCTTTTCAAATAGACACACCTTTACAGATTACGTTGTTTCTTATTAATTTAACTTTTTGTGTGGCCAAAGTAAAATTTAATGTGAATTGTAAAGTTAATTCAGCTTAATACAGTTTGGTTATCGTAAATATTTTTTAAAGAAAATAGACGCAAGTTTCAGTTAAAGCTTATTTAAGTAATTTTCAATAAACGCCAATCAATGTTTGTGGTGTCTTAATTATTACTTGCAATTTATAGCTGATTGTGTAATGTACAAATTAATTTTATTATTTTAGTATTCATAGAACCGATAAATAAGTACGTTTTATTCCTAAACAATTTGGTAGATATTATCTTTTTGGAAAAGTGTCATGTATTTTTAGTTTCTGACGAATTTCCGATAAAAAATATTAGCTTCCATGAAATTGTAATTGATTGTAATGAAAATTTTGAAATGAAGAATAAAATTATCTTTCCTTAAAATTGTGACAAAATCATTCAAGAATTTAAAAAAAACTTAAAACGGTTAAGAAAAATGTAGGTGTTTAAATAAACCAAGAATCGGGTTAAGATGAAGAGAGATTAATAACAAAAGATGACAAAGACCCTTTTTTGAGTGAGAAAATAAAGTATAAACAGAAGCGCTCGGTTTCCTATTCAAAGACAGATAATATCAATAAAAACGGGAAACTCGTAAAATTGAAATAGACTTTTAAAACTGTAGTAAAGCCTTCGATCGTTTTAGGATTGTTTAGTACCGCGGAAAAAATATGCCTTAAATTGAGGTTTACGAGCTCTGACGTATGTGTTTTGTTAAATGAGTAAAACGGTTTATGTGATTGCCTTTTTAATGTTTAAACGATATTGGTTCTGAATATATATATTAGCTAAATTACTTGACATAAGCGCACACAAATAGTAAAAGTAACGGGGCTATATGTTGAAGCTTTTAATGATAGGATTAATTTTGCATAGATGTTTTTATTTTATTTGTATGTTTCAGCATTAGACACGAATAGCGTAAAGCTCACCCATTTGAAATATCAGTTTTTTCTCTGACTCGGCAAAATTGAGCAAGTGTGAAATTTACGTAATTCCTGTAAAAAGCATAGTGTCTCAACGATGAGTCTAGTTGTAAGTATTAAGTGACCTTAAAATACTAATAAAAGAGTTTCGATATAATTTTTTATGTTGGTCAGATGCCAATCAATGCATACATACAAAAACAAATACTTATCTACTCTATCAATTTATACATTGATAGGTAATCTTTGATAAATCTCCTTGTCTTCTTGGATTACGAGAAGTCGCTTAAGTTGACCTTAATTTTTTTATGTATATTGACACTGGTCTTCATAGTATCAGAACAGTTGTCAACTATTAGTATATAATACCAGCCAAGTGTGGAGGATAGAAAGATTCCGTGTCACTTTACTATTAAACACTACATATTTTTACGATTAGTATGGTAAACTTTTTAGTACTTTTTAATGTAGTTACAACACACAACCTGTAAAACCTTTAAGTTTCGGTACATTTTAAGACATATAATCCAGTTGGAAATTAACAGAAAACCTTAATAATAAGGTTGCATCGAAGTCAATGATTATGGATCCATGAAAAAGTCTAAGACGTGTATAGAAAGAAATAAGCCAGAATTTTATTATTCAATTCTCCGATGCGTATGAGAAACTAATCACATTATTCAATACCTACTTGAAACAATTGTGTGTCTTGATAGGCTTCGTATTCTGGAATCAGGAACTTGGGAGTCAATACAAGGTTTTAGCGAAAATACCTCATCCAACCTTACAGTAAAAGCAACTGGGTTGAAAATAGATGAAGTCATTAGCAATGAGCGGCAAATTAAGTGGATGCTAATAGAAAATGCTCTTTGGGCATTGAGTTCTCGGTAAATGATTTAAATAACCGTTTTATTTATAATTAAATTTAGCCAGAAGTTACTGAATGCTTTTCAGCTTTAAGATAAAAAATATTGAGATGAAAGGATACAAGTTGATGAAATTCTGTACTTATACTCGTAATAATCTGAGATTAATAATAAGGTATCTTATAAATTATTAAATGAGCCGGCTGAAGTGGCAATGGATCAGGCTACATCTTTCGAAGGACGAATATGGAGGGGTTGAAAAGTCCTTGAAAGGCGACCACATTTGGTAAAAGGTGCTATATTATAAAAAGGTTATATATTATACACAGGTCGCCTCCCGGCAGAAGAAGGCAGTGAGTAATTGCTTAAATCTGTTACAGGAAATTCAACGGATATTTCTCATATCGATACTTCGTTTTAAATTAAATATTTAATTTCAGTCTACAACTATTTCGCATATGATTTTAGTTAGAATTCTTCAGGCTCTCTTTACTTATTCTACTCTCCGCGCCCATCAGATATTATCCAACAGATGTTTGACATTGTTTAACATTTCATTCCTTCGCCAAAAGTCCTCTACGGCTGCTGTTGTCAAAAATATCACGTAGTATCTTTATGAGGAACCATGTTTGCACATAAAAAGAACTTTATGCTTTACCGCCGAACACCCAACCACAGGGAACAACTTAAAACGTGACTTCAACCACGCGATATACACCCTTACTGCTTTTGAATTAGAAACGTGAATTGCGTGTTTATTTGCTCTTAATGCTCGGATCTTAAGCTGATCATTGTAAGAGATAAAAGGCGAAACAAAACCCCAATTTTGTATGGCTGATTATTCTTTTTTGGTATTGCTATTTTAGCGTTTCTGTGATGTTCATAGACGCAGGTAATATATCGTTAGTGCTATTTTATTAAATACTTAATGAAATAATATCATTCAGTGTTATAGCTAGAGTCTTAAAGATAGATAAGTTATTCTTAAACATAGCTTAAGTGTCTTGCTAACTGCAATTTTCTTTTAAAAATCAAGAAGCAATTTTAACGTGGTTTAGATAGCTAGCTAAGTAATAAAAACCTGGCAATGTAATTCCGAAACCTTCGGAGTTACGAATAAGGTTGCCAATTGTTATTTATTATGTTACTTTATTACTTTATGATCAAACACAAAAAAATAAAGAACTCGATGTATGTTTCCTACATGTATTTTGTTAAATGATATTCCTATCTGTTATTCTAACGTGGATACATAAAAAACTTTTTCCGGGATTTACGAAGGTTAGGTGAATTAGATATACATGCAAAACAGATAAATATTAATTCTAATGCCATTGCTATTCGTGAGCGCAAGAATCATATTTTGAAGTAAACCATTACCATACAAATTCTAACCGGATATATAAGGTACTACTGATTTTAGGAATACAATTTTTGTTTAGATTAGTTTAACCGTTATCCGTATCTAACAGGTATATCCCGCAGTAATTGCAGGGCTTAAACTAAAAAGCTCAGTCGAGCGTAACAAGTGACCTCACCCACGTCAATCAGGACCTTACCGAAGGAATTCTTGACAGGGAACGTGTACCTAAATATTCGGATACGAAATGATAAATTCCCCAATTCTATTCCTCAACCAGGTAGACATTTGATGACTTATTGACAAGTAGATTATCAAATTTATTTTATGCTTTCTTTTAAACGTGTTAGTGGAGACAGGACTATTTTAGATAAAAGAATGAGGTATGGTTACGTTTGGACATAGCAATGTCTTTGGGTTTAATATGTCTATGTAACGAGTAACACAATGGGGAACAACCGAACTTTGTCACTAGTTGTCGCCATTAGAGTCATTTTTATTAATACTGCTCCTTGATTCGATTACATATTTCATACGATTTGTACAAAATAGTTTGTTGTAATGTCTTAATGTAAAAATACAGAAAAATAATTATTTCAACAAAACGAAGAAGCCCCTGGAATATGCATAAAAGATTTAAAACAATACGCTACGAAACATTAGACTAGATGTTCAGTTCAATCCTGAAAATTTTGAAACAAAATGCTGTCTCACTTGTCTCACACCCTACTGGCGCCATCTATTCAGAGCTGTGCACCACCTTCACCTGCAATATTTTGTATTTATCGGAATAAAATTAATCACAATATATATTTTCTATTACTAATTAAATACCTCATACCATACCTCAGTCCTAGTCGACTAGCTTAAGCAGAAGCAGAAATGCTCAGATACAGACTGCAAATACTCGGCCTCAGTGAAGTGCGTAGAAACGGATTCGGTGAACTGAGAACGTCAAGAGGGCTCACATTACTTTATTCCGGTAAGGAAGACGAAGACGACACCCGAGAATGTGGTGTTGGCCTCCTGTTATCGGATGTAGCGAAGAGGGGACTTCTAGACTGGAAACCGATCTCAGACCGAATCATCACAGCCCGATTCTACACCAAAGCCCGAAAAATTAGCGTTGTTCAGTGCTATGCGCCTACCAACAACGCAAGCGATGAACTTAAAGACGATTTCTATAACGCTCTTAATACCACACTCAAGAACATCCGTAGACAGGACATAGTTATCGTTATGGGGGATTTGAACGCGAAAGTTGGTACTAACAACGCTGGTTGCGAGAGACACATGGGTAAATATGGGCTGGGGGTACGGAACGAGAACGGGGAGCGCTTTTTGGAATTTTGTCAGAACAATGACTTAACCATCGGAGGAACATTGTTCATACATGGTGACCACCACAAACATACATGGAACTCACCCGATGGAATCACTAAGAACCAAATAGACCATCTGGCCATCAGCTCTAAATGGCGAACTTCATTGCTGGACGTACGTAATCGTAGGGGGGCTGATATAGATAGCGACCATCATCTTGTAGTTGCTGAAGTCCGTCTACGTGTGTCAGCACCTCGCGCGAGAAACGGCACAGCAAAAACCGGTCAACGGTATGATATTAGCAGGCTGAAGAACACGGAAACTGGCGAAATCTTTAAAGCGGAACTGCGAAACCGTTTTTCCCTTCTCGATACGAACCCCACAACTGTCAACGCGGAGTGGAATCATATTAAAATGGTCTACACAGAGACCAGCTCCGTCGTTCTCGGACATATAACACACACTAGAGAGGAGTGGATGTCACAAGAAACCTGGGACCTAATAGAAAAGAGACGTGAGCTTCACCTCAGAATTATTGCCACCACTAATGAGGACGTACAGAAAGATCTCAAACAGCAATACCGGCAGATCCGCAGGAGTATCTATCGCAATGCCCGTCGAGACAGAAGAATGTGGGCTGATGGTATTGCAGATGTAGCTCAGCGAGCAGCGGATGTGGGTAACCTGAAGGACATGTACAAAGCCACAAGGTCACTTATTGGTAAACGCAGTTTGAGGAAGAAGCCTTTGAAAAGCAAGGAAGGACAACTTATCGTGACTTCGGAGGGACAGCTACGACGTTGGCAGGAATATTTCCAAGAAATCTTCTGCATCCCTGATGAACCCGCTACAACCACACCCGACGATACAATTCCATTGCAAAGTTTGCACATTGACTATTCTCCACCGACTGGCGACGAAGTCATTCGCGCTATACGGACCCTCAAAAATGGTAAGGCTCCAGGATTAGACCTTATCACTGCAGAAATGCTTAAAGCGGATATAGTTACAGCCGCAAATGCACTCACGCCTCTAATACAACGCATTTGGCAGGAAGAAGAGCTACCAGACGACTGGAACAGAGGCCTTCTAATCACTGTGCCTAAAAAGGGAGATCTAAGCCAATGTAGTAACTGGAGAGGTATCACTTTGCTCTCGGTACCATCTAAAGTGCTTTGCAAAATAATTTTGGATAGGCTATCGGCGGCTATCGACCCTCTCATTCGCAGTGAGCAAGCAGGATTTCGCCCTAATCGATCTTGTATAGACCAAATTAACACTCTGCGTATTATATTAGAACAGGCATCAGAATGGCAAACGGAAATGTACCTTACGTTTGTAGACTTCGAAAAGGCCTTTGATACGTTGAGATGGACTAGTATCTGGTCCCGCCTTCACAAAATTGGTGTCCCCGAGAAAATTATAAACATCGTCAAAGCCTTATACAAGAATTATACTTGTCAAGTAACACATGATGGGCTCATCTCGGGAGACATAGCAGTCCACGCAGGCGTGCGACAGGGATGTCTACTTTCGCCACTGTTATTCCTCATCGTTCTTGATGGTATACTGCATGCCACCACAGAGAAGCGCCGCGGCATAGAATGGGGACCAACTAACACCCTGGAGGATTTAGACTATGCTGATGATATATGTCTTTTAAGCCACACTCGTGCGGACATGCAGGCAAAACTCAATGACCTCAGGAATAATGCAGCAAAAGCGGGGCTGCGTATCAATAGTAGGAAGACCAAGGAAATGAGATGTAGGGCAACGAGTACTTCACCGTTGGTCATCACCACAGAGGCAGTAGAACGCGTTCACAAATTTTCTTACCTCGGTAGTTGCGTGTCAGAGACTGGAGGAACGGAAGAGGACATCACTTCACGGATGGCCAAAGCTCGAGCAGCCTTCGCGCAGCTTCGACCCGTATGGCAATCACGGAAACTGACACAGAGAGTCAAACTCAAAATATTCCAGTCCAGCGTGAAAACCGTATTGCTTTACGGATGTGAGACGTGGAAGGTTACAAAAGTCATCTCGCACCAGCTCCAAGTATTTGTTAACCGATGCCTTCGTAAAATTCTCGGTATTTACTGGCCCGAGAAAATCTCTAACAAACAACTTTGGGAACGCTGCAATGAAGTCCCTGTCGACATTCAAATCAAACGACGCAAATGGAGGTGGATTGGCCACACTCTCCGAAGGGATCCAAACCACATCCCGAAGCAAGCCCTTGACTGGAATCCCCAAGGAAAGCGTAAACGTGGTCGTCCCAAACAGACCTGGCGACGGACTATCATTAATGAAACGAAGGCTATAGGAAAGACCTGGAGTGAACTTAAGCGCGAAGGTCAAGATCGACCGGGATGGAGACGAACTGTGGAAGCCCTCTGAACCATCTAGGGGATACAGAAACATAAACAAGAAGAAGAAAAAGAATAATATGTAATAAAAAATTTGGATTTATATAAATGTAGCTTCCCAACAAACGAGCTTTCGACCGTTTTGCCTATTTTCTATTCGTGACACTATACTACTTCGTGAGGCAACTTAATACTCTTACCATTAGTTGCAACTAGTTTCAATATGAACAGTAAAGACTTGTTTTAATACTGGCATTTCACTCAACGATCTCATATTAAAACTAACAATAATAAAAAGAGAAACTCTATTTAGAGTATCAAATTATAACAGCATATCTATAATTGTACGCATGTCTCGCAACCCTTGCACACTAAAAGTTTGTTTAGTTTGTATTTGCTGTTTAATTTACGATGGGCACTAAATCATTTTTACCGTTCGCTTGAAACAAGAACATGTGAATATTTATTTCGCCATCAAACAAGTCACTTTCAGTGACTTTGTAACAGTTTACAAGAGTACTTGGAACCAATCTCAAAACAGCAATAAGAGTATGGTCGACTTGAAAAATACTAATGTGTCATTTTTATTATTACGAGTATATTTGTAACCCGCCCTGGCTCCGCTTTTCTGCTTCACAAAATACTATTCCCGTATGAGTAAAACTAATTTTATGCTGCCTCAGACAACGAAATAAAACAAACAGCAACCCCAGTTGTATACAAAAAATATCCTACAAACATAGCTCTAACGTCAAATTAGTATTCAGAATGTAATTTATTTCAATTGTGTATCCATGCGTCTGGGTACTGAGCGAAACTTAAAGTAAATTGAGATTTAACTCTCATCTATGAAGAGAACCGTCTGAGCGTAAACTAATAAAGCTCAAGTTAATCTGGGGCAGTTACGATACATGTTACACATATGTATATATCTACATATACCCAACTTGTGTTTGTTTATTAACATGCAAAATCGGTACTAAGTAGTTACATACTGTTGAAGATCGATCCAGCGAATTAAACTTTCATGACCCATTCGGGTTTTCAACAGAATGGATACTGTATTTAAATTAATCCAAAGTTAACTACGTCTGTTACACAGTTCTAATTTATTTAAGTGTGTAACTAGCGACTGCTGTCGCTTCGATTGGGTATATATTTTACTTTGTCTACATGAAGATCAAGTTTAAATTTTTCATTATTATATCTTTCAGGTTTGCATCACGCCTGCCGTATGAATATAATATCTTGAAATTATTTGTCGTGCGACAGTTTTAATGTTATGATAACTTCTAAGATATTGTTTTAAATTTTATGATGTAAAGGGCTATTATTATGTACATGAAATTCTGAAAATAACTAACTGATTTAATTTGATAACGATTAATATCGAATTCGTTTAAATAGATTTTCAAATAAAACCTTACATTTTTAAACATAAAACAGCTGTAGTAATTGACTGTGTAATTGGATGGGAATTTAATCTAAGCGTTACGATATTCTTTTGTAATGCTTAAATAATTTGGCTAAAACATCATACTTGGCTCTACTGCTCGTTTGTTAGCTAACTATATAAAAGTACCCCCCATATATATTTTCAAAGGTCTGCATAACAGCGGCAGTACTCAAATTACCTTGTAAGTGAGTGCAGGCGGTGATTGTTGCACCGCTATCCTCTCGAAGAGCGCATCGCAGAGACGGGGGATGATGCCGCCCTCGGCGCCGGGCGACCCCATCATAGTGTAAGACTTTCCCGAACCTGACAAACAAAAGACCGACTTATTAAATTAATAAATTAACTTATTCGAATACAACTTGTTTTTTTTTTCACCAATTTATATCGATATAAATAAAAATGAATTGCTGTTCGTTAGTCTCGCTAAAACTTAAGAAAGGCAGGATTGATTTGGCTAATTTTGGTTTTGAATTATTTGTGGAAGTCTAGGGAAGGTTTAAAAGGTAAGTAAATATAAAATTGCCAGGAATTGAATAAAAAAACAACAATTTTCTACGCGGTACGAAGTCTGCCGGGTCAGTTAGTATATGATATTTTTGCTTCTGAATATTTGTGTTATGGGAACATGTTTTATTCATGGGCAAGCGACTGGTTGATTTCATACATTTTTACATCAACACGACGTATATTACAAATATATTCTGTTTTAAAAAATTCAGACCTGAAGTGTTGAATATTGTGTTGCACAAATATTTTTTATTACGTATCGAATCTAAATAAATTTTGTGAAAAATCAAAGTGTTCATAATCACAACCACACACAGCATGTCACAAAATCTAGTAAGCGCCACCTAGTGACCAAAATTAGCAGCCACCTCACCATTTCATTCTATTCACTATCAGTTCATTGAACTATGGTTACACTTGATAATATGTTATTATTATTCTCCTTCTTAACTTCTATTAATACATATATTTGTACATTTTTCCATTCTTCTACATAATTATAAAAGCTTGAAAGACGTATTTTTAATAAAACATCCAGAAATAAATTATACCCCACAAATAAGTACAAAAATCATAAAACATAAATCTATTTGCGGCGTCAAATGCAAAAAATAGCTGAATTTTATTTAACGAAGCTTAATCAGAACGGGCAAGGCCAACATTTCCCAAGGATGGCAAAAAATAAAGAAAGTTTCCTTAAATAATTTATTTACAAATACAAACGAATTAACCTTGAGAGCGGCAGCTGTGGACGTGTTTTGTAGAAATAATTTACAAGGACAACGGTAAACGTAAAAACGAACTGTGGGTGAGACTACGATTATATGGTTACATCTATTTTTTTAATCTAAATATTAGATCTCACAGCAATAGCCCGATGGTCATAGTATCATTGTTTTAATATCGACAAACAAACGCACACACCTCAATATGTTACAAATGACGCGCTTAAGAAGTAGGTATTTTCTTCATGTGAAAATCCGAAAAATGGGCTGACGTGTCACGTGATGACTGATCACCACCGTCCATGGATAGCAGCAAAAAATATTCCAGGGTCTAGGGTCAGGGTTCTACTCCTACGTGCTACCAGGAGGCCTATCATTGAATTCCGGATAGACCGGATATACCGTCGACCTGGTACACCCATCTACACAGTTGCCGCTCGCCAAAGGAGATAGCAGGTGAGTGATAGTAACAAGGATCTTAATTTAATGCGGCACGAATGTACCCACGACCCCTATTCTAATACAGGTGTGCCTGTCCATGTTTCTCTTTAATTTGATTACAATTATCCTACTTCTAAAAGTTTTTATATTATTACCTTTAAGTGCTGTTAAACATTCAAGATATAGATCGTAAAACGCCAACCCACAACAATAAATCTGTAACGTTTTCCATAACATGGGAAGCTATCATTTACCGAGCTCGTATCTCCTTGTCGAAGGGCCCACGATATAAAAGTAAAAACCGGATAACACACAATGAAACAATGTCACAAATCAGATTCCGTACGACAAGCGTAAACCTTAGGGGAATTACAGATCCCTCGCGTTCGTGTCGAATGTACGCTTTCAATATTCCTCGTTCATCGAGAAAAAACGTTTGAACGAGTACCATGGATGACATAACGGATTTATTGCCATATTATACCACACCGCAATCTGCAGAACACCACCTGATACCTCCGCTAGGTGAAACTAAAATACCTACTTGATAAATAGCGAACGAAATAATACAAAATTGCCATTCACGCGAATTTCGCGTACAGATTGGCTTGGCCGGCCGCACTGAAGCTTCAAATTGTACTTTCTGTAAAGTGCAGTCTCTAGTGTATTTTGCTTTTCATTTTCCGATGAAATACGTACGTACGTGGCGAAGCATTTAACTTTTGCAGATGACGGCAGAAAACGTTTCATAGCCAACAAAGCGTTACATATACGACTTAATGGTAAATTATTATATAAATGAAAGGTTCATTTAAGGACTTTTTTTTCTTATTATTAGTTAATGGTTGTGTAATTGACGATATAGATCTTAGATGTTAAAGCGCACTAGGAAAATTAAAGCTTCCTATTCATTTGGAGACACTTAGTTTGCAAACGAGCATCTATGTTCGTTGGAAAGTTCTTCCGTTTTTTGATAACTTTTTTTATATACAAGTAATAAACGAAAAAGGTTTATATTATCTTAAAGTAACATAACTTCTTTCGTCCTGAAAAAAGATGCTAAAATATCAATAACACCACAACATCGCGGTCTTTTTAAAAAATAAGGCGCTCTACTGCATTATAGTAATGGAGAAAACTGAAGATATCTACTATCTAATTCATCTGATAGTTTGGATACCGTCCAAAATATCGAACATCGTTATCGTGGGAGTAACAACCTGAAAATATCCAGGATCTGGCTTACATACTTTTGAGACGGCTCGTATATATCCGCATAAGAGATTTTAACTTGAAATGTCGTTTTTCAAAGATGTTAGCGTATTTACTTGGCAAATTTTGGAAAAGATTATGAAAACCCCATGTATGGATAAATAAATACGTGGATGTACCTAATTTAGAAATTGAGGAACTGCAAGCAACTTTCAACTGATATGAACTTCTATTTATGCATCTTGACAAATTAAGCAAGCAATCTTGGACCTTAGAAATAAAAAGATGTCTCTAAAACCAAGGACGAACCTGCAATAGCTGGTTTACATGTTAGTTGCCATAAATACTAATTGCTCAACTATTTAGTTAGTGGGTATACCTCGAAGAGTGCACCTGGCATCTCTCATAAGGCAGTTTTAGGTCACGCGGACTGTCGGCCCACTCCGCCTCTCGTTGTTCCCATTTCGACGGACCTATATACCTTATCATAATGAATACAAGTCGAGTCTGAACCAGTTCGCTAAAGAATACTTTCGACAACCACCCATCGTACTTTTTAATAACTCGACGTCGTACTTTTTAATGAATTAATAGATATTCGGATACTGAATATTGCACGATGCAAAATTCGCGAAGTTATTAAAGTTCCGGATAGCGGAAAGTAAAATTTAACGTACAATTTAAATGCTCACTAAAATATTGTTTTGTTTTTTCAATGCTCATGTTAAATACTTTTGTGTGTGTGTTATGAATTGGTTGAGGTTGAAGTTTGGTTAAGTTTTATTTGTTTATACGACTCTTTAGCCCAGTAGTTAATTATGAGTTTGAGAGCCTGAGTACGGATCCTGTATTCGATTTCCGTGACCGAACATTAATGAGACAGACAAATATAGATGTTTTTGTTCTTAGTACGTTGTTTGTGTATCGATGCCATTCGACGCAAAAGAAATCCTAATGTAGAAAGGCATGGGTGTGATTTTCGGCGGGGATGTATTTTATTGTGATAAACCATTGACAAAGACAAAAGAGAAAAGGTAGTGCTTGAAATAGGCCCAAAAAGGTATTCACAAAATTGACACTAATTAAGTTTTAATATTATTTTATATGGATTACAGAAATAGGACTACAAATTGCTAGTAAATAATTATAACCGCCACTAAATATGCACTACAGGAAAACTAGTCTAGTGACTCCGGTATTATTTAAGTAAGCCAGAAGCGTTAATTGGATAGCTAAAGTAAAAGCTCAGCAGTCGTGTTAAATAAACGAGATATTATTTACTGTTGCTACAGTTCCAAGTAAATTAACGTTAAATACGACTTGACTATTTAAAAGTTGTAATGATTTGTAGCATAGTTTTACCAAGTTCATTAATAAGTTTTTGCCAAGCATCTTCCAACAGCTGTGTATTAGGTAACACGTAAAACGAAATTATCGCTAAAGACACTAGCTGACTCACGTAACATTATTTTGTTCAATGAAATAAATATTTAATACATAAATATACCTGGTGTAATCGTAAAGTGTGCACATGGGACTATTCCGTAACACATATCAAAAAACTTTAAACTGATATCGAAAGTACTTTACCTAATGAGTAAAATAACAATAATAACTTTTTTTAAAATGAAACGAAAAATGATCAAAACATTAAACACTCTTATACAAAATAAAAAACCATTTTTAAACAACAAAAAATGTACAGATATCAAATACACAGCACAGCACACGGCCTACCATCTAACTAAACGAAAACCTCGAACTCATTCATCCATTCATTTTATAATATTCGACCGCACCTACTATATGTATTTCTAAGCACATTGTATTTAACTTAGAACATTAACTTTGCCACTGACTTATAATAAAATTCAAAGAACTTTACATATATACATACATATGTATATGTGAACAGCCGTCAACATGTCTCCACGATACTTGCATACGTAGATATGTATATTTTGATATATCCACGGATGACTCTCGATAGCCCAACAGATGTTATTATGGCTTGCACCATGTATAACATAAATATGTAGTTGTTTGCTATAAACTTAGTCATTACAACTAACCTATTTTTTTCTAAACACACCGCGTAGACTTTCGTAGCAAATTGGCACTTGCTACGCGTTACGAGTATGTGCTACGACGACAGAAATGTATTTAAAAACAAGATATAAATAAACCCGTTTAGAAACCGATTATTGTTACCACTACTGTATTTATAAATATTCAATGTTTGTTGTTTTTGGTTTGAGTCCAAATTTGATTATAATAGTTGTTATTTATTAAAAGTTATTGCCTAACTACAATCCCATTTGATAGTGATATATAGAGTCGGATGGTAAAGATGGAGAATTATCTCCACCGATGTAAAATTTAAACTATTTATATTTAATAAAAATTGTAAATAGTGAAAGAAATTATATGACGTCATAATTCGTAAATCACTTTTATAGCTTCTTCTTTCCACACGTGAACGCCACATTGGAATTGTAATCATTAATAGCACAATGTCGTAATTCCACACAGATGCGAAGCGACTAAAGATACCATTCGTCACATTAACGTGAGAGAATAGTTTAACCTAGATTTGTTATTACAATTACACGGCAAACATTTCATGATTGTGAATCAGAAAGATGAGGACTCGATAATATGGTTAATAAAAATTACGTGGCCGAAGCATTTTAGAGATACTTCATGTTTTAATGTAATGTTAGATGAGTGCATAAATGCTTCAGACACTGGAAAGTTAACTATTGGAACAGAAAGAAAGTTTTTGTTTGTTATGTAACTAGTCCACAAACGAGTACACGAATCACCTGACGCTCATGTAAATGTACCACCCATGGACATTAGCAACACCATAGGCATCACTGATGTCGGCTAAGAAAGTGAGAGGAAAGACAAGGTAGAAGTACAAGACAGAAGGAGCGACAGTACTGACTCTCAAGGCCCCAGCCGAGAGAGGACAAATCGTATTATGGCTGACTCGAGCAAGAGTCAAGCGAGTTGTAAGTACCTTAGTAAGTTAACTTGGCTTAAAGAGAATCACACTGTTCTACCAACATGATTCCATGGGCTCTGTATTCTAGGTCATCCCGACACGACCACGATATTGGAAAAATTCAGAAACTTAAAGGTATTGTATTACATCATACTAGATCCCAGCGCGAATCGTTCATATAATCATATCTACATTAACATCGAATATATCGTGCATACCTTATCCTAGTAGACCTCGCGATCCTCGTATCACCTAGAAACATTGTCCCGTTTTTGTAACATTTCTCATTATCATCATTTATATAGCATATAACCTTCCTCAGTAACTGTACTATCCAACACAAAAATATTTTTCCAATTCGAACAGTAGTTCTTGAGATTAGTGCGTTCAAACTATCGAACTCTCTAGCTTTATATTATTAGTATAGATATAAATTAGCATCACAAATGGAGAACAATCTAAATCTAAAGTTTCCAGATGAAAAACCATTCCACATTCAAATTTGCACTAACATTACGAGAGGACTGGCAAATTCGGAGAGCTGCAGCAACTTTGGCACCCCGATTCCAAACGTTACAAACATTTTCCGCCAGCTAAACCACGCAAAAAGTAATTAAACATTTACGCTTACCGATTCTGCTGGGGAATAATTTGTGCAATTTAGATTCTACATTAATAGATAATCTTATGCAAGTTTGAAAATGTTACCGGAATTCCACAAATTTAAACACATTTAAGATTTTCCTTTCCAAAGATACTGTAACTGAAGCTCTTTTAAAATCGGTAAATAAAAAGACGATTCTGTAGCTGAATCGATACAGACCCTACTTAGTGCGTTATAAGCCCGGAATTTCTAGCCGGGAATACGTATATCAACCAGTAATATGTTTGTTTTTGTAACATCTAAGTTGTGCATGTCCATACAACGGGAATCTGGACAGGTATGTTGGACTCGAACCCACTAAAACCACACGGTGTCGACGCCTACCTCTTTGGAGCCAGGACTGTGCTACTCTCGCTCCACTGAGAGGGCTTGAGCAGCCAGCCGTGTGGCCCGTCAGTCTTCAATACATGTCCATACCAGACCCAACATGAGAAATCGTAGTGCGTATAGTCTGACAATTTGAACGTCTTTTTATCCCGTCGTCCTCCTAACCCAGAGCTCTCTTCAAAACCATACATTGTAACTAAATCCAGTATCCAAGAAATGTGAAACGTCCGTGTACGTAAAATCCCAATAAATAAACTGTCACATTCGATATTAAAGCATAAATAAATGCAGACTCCAGAGATCGAAGTAAAAACCACATGCTCGGCACGCTGAATCAATTCTCTGGAACACTGAGCAATTAAAAACTTCTACCGTCCACAGACGTAAGCACAGTTGCATTCATAAAGTTTATAACAACTACAAATTGTTATATTTCAAACATGAGCCTTGTCACGAATTCATGGAAAGATCCTTTTGTTTGTCATTTAATATTCAATGCAGAAGGCAAAGAAAGAAAACCTATAGAAATAGTCCGGAGTTTACCATTACCCTCTAACCCAAACCACCATACGTACCCAAAATACTAACAATAGTCAAAGGCAAGGTTTTCTTAAAGACCATCATGTATATAGTATGGATACAGATACTAAAACATTTTTTTGGAATTATTCTGTCTATACACACATCGCTCGGAAACAACCAAACAAATCTGATGATACTTGGCATTTCTTTAACTTTTGAAGAGTATTGAATTTATTCTTATGTGATATAGTAGATTTAGTTGCTATCTTAACTATTACGAATATTTTAACTTTCAACTTCTAACCTGAAAATATTTTTTTATTACCTGTACAATTACAGTAGCGTATAAAGGCTTTGGAAATGAATAACTACACTATAACGGGTATTTACCGTAAATACAGTATAAATCGAGTTAAATTTGTAAGCGATCAAATCGCAACGCCGATTTAACTTTCCCGTCACTGATGTGGTTGTAATGGAAATCACATATTGGCTCCATTACAATGACGCGGACGATAAATTTCACGCTTGTAGCTCGATGTCGAGTACGTACAAGAATTATTCGAGTCATCAGTGTTAATTACAATCAATTATATCGTTAATTACATATTAAATTTTCCAATGTAATTTTGTTTGTGAATAAATAAAGATTCACTCATACATCTACAGAAACGTTATAAAATACATTACGCGATAAATGTTCCAAGGCACATGCTTTTGTGTGACATAAAAATTTGACACGGCCATGGGCAAAACTAAGGACGTTTATACCAGCAGAAGCACTACCAAAACACGGTGTTGTCAAAATAACTGGAGTTAATATGGGACCAAACTTTGGTCTACATCAATTATTCAGGCTCGTAAAATACAAGCGAATTTCATCTCTTCGTGGGCACTCTTAAATAACAGACGAGTCATTGTCCCTAGGTCCTATCTTTCACCGTTGGCAGGACTTCACCAAAATCTCGAAGATACCAAAGAGGGGACTCTTTGTCCCACTTCCCGGCAAACTTCATACCGTCTCATAATAAGTCATTCGGCCTACTTTCATTTATAATGGCCCTTTTAATTTTTTAATGCACCCTTGTATGACAGGTCCGAACAGTTTGCATGTGAAAAAATTGTTGCTTTTACCATTTTCCTTGCAATTTCCTCACGTTTCCTCACCTTTTAAATCTTTCTTGGACTTCTACCAGTAACAAAATTATACTATACCAAAAACAAAATTAGCCAAATCGGCCTAACAGTTCCTGAGTTTTAGTGAGAGAAACAAGGGTCATTTCATTTTTATTATGCTGCAGAAGTTAACAGATTTATGTTATTGTTAAAAAAATACGATACCTACGATACAATAAGTAAAAACACTTACCTACAGCAGTATACAAAGAAGCCACTTAAATATACCTTGACTTCTGATGAAGCAAAAGTCAAGCGCTTTCATGGAGACAAAAGATGATTTTATCGAAGGTTCAAGGTGGCTTTTGTATCAATGTATTTTCAGTGAGAAAAAAAAGCGTATTCATAATTAAAGCGCTCTTATTAATTCGATACATTTTACGGCCGGGTAAAAATCACAGGCAAATATTACAGATGATAAGTAGAGATGAAAAATTGCGAATTACATAATTCTGAATAGCGGGAAAATGTTAATTTGCATGAAATTTCAATTCCCGGGTTTGTACGAAAGCTCAGGTGGCATTATACCTGATAATATATCTCTGATATCGTAAAGCTACGGACGTGGAGGAACTGTAACGGCCCACGCCTTACTCGTAAATACAACGCGTATTACGTGAATATGGCATAGTACATTTTAAATATCGAATTCAACAATTAATAAATCACAAATAAGTTGACTTCTTATACAGATATCTTTTCGCGCAATTAACAATGAATGCTATAAAAATGTATAGATAATATTACGATTAACGTTTGCATTACCTTAAGCTATATAACTTGTAATTGTACCATAATCATGTATGTTACACAGTATAAGTTTTGAATACGGCATTAAGTTAGGTTTTTTTCATTCAGCTCGGATTTAAACGCTTGCATCAGTTTGATTTACAGCAGACGTCGCGGCGTCTTAATATATCTGAAGACAGATTAAATCTTAATTGACTGTACGATAGTAATTGGTTATGTTCTAATGAGATGACGTAATGTCTTGTTAACAAAAGATTATTTTTATCATTCTACTGTCATTCTCTTTCAATATTATGATTCGATACGCAATATTAAAAACATATTTCTAAATTATTTGATCTGTGGTAATGTTATTAATGGTGAAACGAATATTTACAATAACATAAGCAAAACCAACACGGACATTTCAGTTACGTGTGGCCTCAGAGGGAAACGTCGGTTGAAAATAAAAGCTGAATAATTGGCGCGAGGGCAAAACGGAACTGCATTTTTTTTAAACCAAACATAAAGTAATGAAAAGCAAACACGAGAATTTCGATGTAACTTTTTTCACGAAATTCTAAATCGGTATATGAAAGGTTATTCTGTAACTACTATAAACACTTCAGTAAATGAGATTAAAGTTGATGGCTCATCTGTAATGCCGAGTCGACTTCTAAACGTAGATCTCTCATTCGAAGCCCATACAGTCCTTTTCGTGAGACATCACCATTCAAATGTGGGGTTGCAGGTTCAATTCCTGGTCAAGACATTCACGTGACAGTCACTCTCTTAGTAAGATTTTATATACTGTCGGCAATACAGGGACAGGGAGGGAGAAAGGATTATTTATCTTTATATATAAATGATTCTTCTTTGTGTTCGTGTGTAAGTCACTAAACTCCTGCTAGACGGTTAGTCGTCAGAATGGCTTGCATTTACAGTTCGGTCTGATAAGATTTTGTTTTATTTTGCAAGTAACATCTACCGAATCCGCTAGTTTATTTACACAACAGCTGCCTAAACTGAGGCATGGGTAACTTTTTTAAAATCCAACAATAAATTATATGGCAGCAAAAAGCTAAGAAAATAGAAAAATTTAACGAAGCAGGATGAAGTACGACAGCGCCTTACGAAGTCCCATTTGAAGGCATCGCACAACCCCCGTCAGTCGTCACGCGAGCTGGAATACTGCCACGTACAAACATGCAAACTTCGCCGTATTGCTTCCGGGACCGCTCCGAGCTGGCCCGAGCAGCGGTGCTCTAAACAAACCCGCATTGGCTGCCTTCCAGCCACGTGACTCGATGGGATCGACTACACTCATAAACGGAACAGCGACGTGCAATTCGACAAATTTATATTGCTCACCAGTTTATCAGTTAGGAGGTAGAATCAAATAATATATTGAAACAGGCCTCGGGGAACGCGACAGCCGCAAAGTTTGCACGGGAACCGAGCCCTTTGTAAGTTGCGCATGTTCTAAAACTACACGTCTCAGTGTTGATATTCAACCGCTAACAATTTACAAGTTTCTGTGGAAATGCGGTACGATTTATACACGCAAGCCAAACAATTGTATAACATGCAACAACTTCTAAAATCATTACCCGTTGCTCGGCGTTATTGTATATCGTGACGCTATATACACTCAATTTCATTTGTATTTACCGCAACAAACTATGGTTTATTAAAGTCTCGTCTAATACAATTAATGAATCCATGAAAATAAATAAATGCTCGTAAATTTGTATTTAGTAACAAGTAATAATCTTAGTAATTCAATTTAAGTCCTGTAATCTTAGCGAAGTACTTCGGATGTTGTAAGCACATTTGACATTAACCATTAATAAATCTAAATCAGAATGCATTGAAGGTAGTCGTAAAAACGACACGTATAGAAAAAAATGTTAAAGTGTAGCAGGCTGTAAGAGGCTCCTCATTCTTTACTAGTGCAAGCCAACCTCCCCTTGTGCACCTTACTAAACAACGGACTGGGCAGATCCCTGTTGGAATACTGTACTCATAAAAAAAGAAGTCCAACAAAACTCATGCACGGTGACATACTCGTAGTTCTGGGGTCTCAATCGCAGTATTGAAGAGCCAGTAATAACATGCGTTATCCGATTTTTTCTCTTTCAACACATAGGGTGACGCCTTTTGTTTTATGAAAGCCGCTTATTACAGCTATTTATTCATATTAAAAAAAAAATAACCAACCAACCAGCTAATACATTTCATTGCATATAATCTCTTTGAAATATATATCATACGATCGCCGCCGTTATTCGAAATTTGGCTATTAAGTAGATGACAAACGGTTCGATAAACGTCGCCAGGTACGATAGTAAACCTGGTCTTTTAAATTAACAACCGAACTGAAATGTCAATCGAAACGATATTCAGTTTCGCATGGCGATTTCAATTGACGATTACAGCTCTCTAAATAGAATCCATGACTCTAACCCATTAACGGCTCACATTTAACGCTCCTTTATTCCAAATTGGTCACGTTACAGGTCCCCACGCCTTCCACATGGCTTATTGTTATGACTAAAACCGGAATGAACATGCTCGATTTAAATTGGCATTGATAGACTATGTTTGCACCTTAACATCAAGGTACCTTTATTAAACACTAGGTGAGCCAGCAAACGTTCTTTAGCCCCATAAATTATGATTTTTTACACCTTATGTCCGAAAAACCCAAATATCTTGCGGAACCGTATTTATTCCAAAATAAAATATATCGTGGATAATATAGCTTTAGAATGGTGAAAAAATTTTTAAAATCGGTCCAGTAGTTTTTGAGCCTATTCACTACAACCAAACAAACAAAGTTTTCCTCTTTATAATATTAGTGTAGATACATCCTTTATATTATACAATATTCATAAAGGATTACCCCCAGGAGTTCATTATTTCACGTGTTACGCAAGCGACGAGTGCTCAATAAACGAGGATATGGAGTAAGCCGCATTCGTTCAAACATTCATTTACTTGCGCAAACAGAAAGGTCCCACTGAGAGTTGACATGTTATTATTCAGATACGCAATATTTCTTTTAAGTTTAATTTTTTTTGTATATTATTTTAGGGACTTCGTCATTAAGGGAAGAAGCTTCAAAGCGAATAAATCTTAAGCCATGATTTAAAAATATCGAACGTAATATTGCGTGCAAAAATTATAAGTATCAAAATTGGATGTAAAATTGTATTTCCAGTTCAAAATTCTGAGATCATCGAGCTCCTTTTATCAGTCATGCTTCAAAGACAATCACGGTATTGTGACTGTTTTACGGTTCATTCCTTTGCCTAATATAAAAGAAACTTTAATACTATCATCTGATGACTCTTTGAGGGTAATCGGTTTCGTTCATATAATATCTATTAATTGAAATCTACCAAACTCATCAATGAACTACACGATTGTTGTTTGATGGTACATTTTAAAAGCGCAGAACAGTTCCATAGCGGTTATGGAACAACGACAAGAGCCAAGCCAATATTTGACGATTTTAATGTACTCGTATGTCGTTAGCGTGATACTGCAGTAGATATCAATGATTGATTTAACGTCATAAATGTTAAACTATTTAAATAAAAATGTATTGATTTCAATTTCAAATAAAATCAGATTTTCATATATGTGAATGGAGATACCTATTGCTTTTAATGACGTCTGGTATTTTCAAATTTCAATCAAATATAAATTAATTCAGCGAAATTCCCAGCTTTCAGT
>DWJN01000421.1:0-24431 GCA_018248895.1 Carystus phorcus
AGTAGTTCCTGAGATTAGCCCGTTCAAACAAACAAACAAACTCTTCAGCTTTATATATTAGTATAAGATATAAGATATAAGATAAGATATTCATACATTCTACTTCAAATAAACATTTATACATAGTATTGTATATGAAATTAGTATATGAAACGGATCAATGAAGCATCAACATATTTACGGTCTACACGGAGCGGATCTTAAATCTTGACCTGTAATGGCTATACGTGTCAGATTACATTTTCATATATTTTGCTAATCTAAACTAAAACAATGCTGGGGGCAACAGCACCTTCTTTTAGTTTAGTTAGTTATCTTTAAGATTTGATACATAAAAAAATATTCCTATGATGTGACTGATGTCTGTAGACGACGGTGTACCTCATTTGTCCTCTTTTTATATAAAAAAATAATATAAAGAGATCCAATTTTATTAGCAAATATCTAAATACGAGTACGTAATATACATATGTACATAGGTCTTTAATATTATAAAAAATATTTTATTGCATACAGTATACATAGTTATTAGTTATTATTAGAAATCTTATAAATTCCTGATCTGAATATATACATATAATTGCTAACAAAGGAATTAGTAACTTTTTTTCATTTCATTATTTATATTGATGAAAATGTACAAGATTCCTTTAAGCATCAATGATTCTAAAGGGATTAATCGATGAAATCATATCAATATAAGTAAGCCTTTTATTTGGGTGTATTCGGTAATAATATTGTGTATTACGAAATAAATAGGGTTGAGAGACGATAAGCGCGAACAGAAAGTGGTTCGGTTATACAGGGATCCGTCGCGACTAAGCTTCGAGAACCCTTTTTTCCATCTTCGCAAATCGTCGGAGATTAAGCCAGAGAGCTCCGCACCTTTTCTTCGATATTTTTTGCGATTTAACTGCGGGTAAACCCTTGTGATACAAAATGTTTTGCGTCAATCATTGGCTTGTTGAATAGTAAATGGCTTTACTCACATTTTATAAGTTTGGTTCTAAAGTCAATTAGAAGACATACATAATTATGGAGTTGAAATTCTTAGTTTTGACACAAGATTTTTTTTCTATCACACACGTCAAATGAGAAATGAGCGATCTGATTCTGAGTAATCTTCAACAACAAAGTAGCATCGATGTGTACCGAAAAAGAAGGAATCAAAACACTATCTCTCAGACCTCAGCAGCCGTAAAATGAGAAAATTATATAGAATTCCTTACTTTAAAATAAAATTGACCAAAACAAAGAAGTTAGTACTTATACAATGTGAAATATATAAAAAGAAATATTCATTTTCATTTATTTATTTATGTAACTTTTGTTGATCATTTATAATATTCATATATAAACAATAAGTATTCATACTATACTATTGAAGCGCTCATAGTACGGCAGTTCACGTCGATCCTTCACGAGGGACACAGTTAAGCAACTACGTGCACGGTCGGTGCCTGGATGGATGACTACTATTGTCAAAAAGTTTTTGAGCTTTTTACTGCTTCGTAGGGCACGTTAAGCCGTCGCTGCTGATTGTTATCGTAAAGAACAGTCGTTAAGCCACATCAGAGTCTTTTGGGCGGCTTAAAAATACTTCCAATACTTGGTTTGGCCACTAACCCCTCCACCCATCCACACTGGAGCAGCGTAGTAGAGTATGCTCTAGAGAGGTCTATCACTGAGAAATGATGAGGAGTGACCCATGCTCAGTAGCGAGTCATTAATGGGTTTAAGGCATTCATATTGTATATTCCAGTATCTGATATCTAGCAGCACGAGTTTTATATTGCTAGAAATGAGTGTTTAAAAAATGAGTCGCGCAAAACGGTATAGGTATATTCTCGAGTTTAATATTCAAAACCATTGTTTTTGATCTGGAATGAAAAAAATTGCATTGTAAACATTTAGAGAAAATCTTTTTACACGCGGCGAGGGAACGTAAAAGTTTGTTCGTTTCAAATTCAATATATTATGGCGAGCGTGCTCTCGCTCAGCCGACACCGAAACTCACTCGAGCGTTGCTCAGAGAAAATTTATTGTTTTTCTAAGAAAATTTTCTTAGCACAATGCCACATCAGTCTCATTGGAAGGAGTTACAAAAAATTAATGATATCCTAGCGATTATTTCGGTTTTTTTAGGTTCAAGGATTTGGCAACTTAATCTAATATTGTAACATACACAACGTAACGATTTTGTTCGTTGAGTTTAAATATACTATGCTTAATGGCAAATAATTCAGCTACTGAAACTAAAAAAAGGATCTACATAGCTAATCTTTTTTCGGGGAAATTATCATATTAAAGACCCGTTGACAAATAAAACAAGAAGGTCAGGTACATAATTCCTTTAGACAAGGGTTTTTTCATGCCAGCATTTTAAGAATTCAAACTGATGTTTTATTAACCCCCGTACAAAATGTTAACATAATTAGGTATATCGCATGGAAATATTGTAAAATAAATTTCACCGCAAAAATAGTAAAAGCAAAGTTGTTATAACGTTATATTATCCAAATATTATGTCTGCATAATAGACTTAACATACGTGTTTTAAAAGGAGACCATACGCCAACGGCACAGCTCCATGATAAAGTCTCTTATCGGACACATAATAACGTCCTGTGAAAAATCGTTAGTCCGTGCTCACGTACGACCAAGGCACTCTTGAGACTGATCCCTCCTTCTGCTTAGATTAAATTTGTTCCTATAAAAATGTGTCCTTCAGTCGATAACGCCGAAAATGTGCAGATGTCGCCGGGCAGTGTATGAAGCTCGCGATAGGGTAAGCGACGTGCCGAGCCTACTGACGCCTGGGACCGCTATCCCGATCACATTGCTGGTTGAATAGAAAAAATAAAATAGAACTGCTGAATCTTAGCTCATTCGCCTGCTACGAATAATGTACTTCCGTAAAATAGAACCACGGGTAACGAATCCACCTATTTCACACAAATAACTTGCCCACGTACTCTTAATGACGTATAAAATTGAGCCTGTCGTCTCTTTTGATTAGATTTTATTTTCTAATGTTCACAAAAGCGACGCAAATCAACAGCGAAATAAGTAGACTTGAGAGTTTTTGCATTAAAAAGGAATTAAGGCGAGCACTCTAACAAAACTTTTATTTCGCGATCAGGGACGAAAACTTGTACATTTAGCTATGAAAAATGCGAATCACTTTGACAGAAAGAATCGAATCAATATTTAAAACAGAAAGTTAGGATCGGAAAACTTTTATCAGGATTTCAAATCGGTGAAATACAAGAGTCGAAATATGAAAAGTAAATCGTCGTTAGGTATTACGAGTATATAGTGCAAATTGTTATATTTATTATATCCAGTTTTGGTGCATATAAATAAAGTGTAATTATCGTTGGTATGTTACTTGCACTTTTATAACGATGTAGATACGTTTCAATCATCTCTTTGTATCAGATTCGTAATAGAACATACGCGCGTAATAATGGACGGGAAAAATAGACACAACTTCATGAATGTTTAGTATTAATTATTGTTGTGACAGGTATAAAAGTTTATTGTCGAGTTGTCTTCTTAGCATGAGTCGTCAATTATATTAGTGTAAGTTACCAAAGAGGCCATTGTTTGGATTGGCGAGGCACGCTCGGTAACAATGCCTCCATCCTTTGATAATGCCTGCAGCTCGAACGATCAATCTTTGGGCTATTACGATGTTTTAGCGCCTTGGTGTATTGTTTCAACTTCAATAAAGTTTTGATGAATTTTCTCGTGTTCTCGCCAACCCTTTGTTAAATTGAGGCGTCGGTTATTGATGAATAATTTGACGGCTAAGTAATGTTTTTGTAATTATTCATGGCCTAATTCTATTGAAGATGGTTATTTACTTAGGTTTAAGTATCTGTATAGAAGTCTCATGAAAATTCAACGTAAAAATAACAAAAAATCCATTAAATCTCGATATAGTAAGGGGCCGAATGTAATAAATATATCACGTATGTAAAAGAGGTTTCCACGTTCCCAGCTAACACGTAATGGCCGACAGAGCTTGATACACGTGCACCGATCCTAAGAACAATAATATTTCATCCATGCGCCATGATTCGCCGCTTAGCGCGATAGGGAAATCGTAAATTTAAGGGAAAGAATTTTCTTCATAGTCTTTGAAAACTTTTTACATACAAACACGTGTTTGAACAGACGGCGACGTGAGGGCAAATGGAAACGAATTGTAATACCACCCGTCTCTGTAGGCGCCCCCTACTTTTCAAATTTTCTTTTACAATACGACGAGGTAATACGCGTTTTATTGGATCGTTTCTTTTTGAAATAAAAAGGAATTGTTGTTACACGAAAATGTGTTTACATAAAACTCTAAGTATGTGAGAATCGTTTTCATTTAAACACTGTAATATCAAAAGGGCGCTTTGATAAAAGACATACCTGCAAGTCATCTTTTGTGTCTTATTGATTTCTTTCATGGGCGCTCATTGAAATTGAAATTCACCGGCATGTGAGTTTCAATATATACGAAGATCTTTGATGTAGATAACATATTGAGATACTGAAGTATATTTTGGAGTTCTGTTTTATTAATTGTAGTAAGATCACATTTCTGTATGACATACAACATTCAACATTCATTCATCCATTCAACATTTTATGATTTTATGTATATCATCAATGAATGAGACACAATAGCACATTACATTATGTAATACTGTAAGAGTTATCGGAAAATAAAGATAATAAAGAATAAAATGTGCAACAAATACAGCAACAAGATCTTTAAATATTCCGTAGCAACTCGTATACATATATGTATACTTATATGATTACATACTTTCGATTAATTACTATTAAATGCCTCAGTATTCTAGACGTGAACATTTGACATCCATTACCAACATAATTATTACCGTAAAATATTAATTGTAATGTCTACCATTGATAGACTTTTGTAAGATTTTTTGTTCTTTGGCAATGATATTTAGGTTATTGCTATACTCGTAAAAGAATCATTAAATATTGTTCGGTAATATCAGTATATATTTTAGTTATGGCAACAATAACAATTCATCAAAGCGGTACGCATTAATTTGAATTCTACCCTCTTTTTTCTTCATTATTGTGTGCGCTCGCGCCGTCCGCCAAGTTTATCGTTTATCGTCTGTCCTCCGTGTTCATTGTGGTTGCAAATTAAATACTCTTTCGTCGCTAAAACTTGGTGAGTTACGGAAGTATTGTGTACACGAGAGTTCGCGAAGTACAGGTCAACTGGTGTCAACTCGAAAACGACAATGATACTACCATCTCGGCGCCGGGTCGACCGACGCCACGCAACGGGATTAAGGTAGGTGGATTCCCTTTTTGGTGTGTGCACATTTGAATGTTATGTATTGCTTAGGAAAGGACACTCAGAACACTTAATTATACAGTCCACTTTTCTAGTTTTGCTGACCACCATTTTAGGCTTCGGCTTAATAACCTAGTACTTGATTTTCGAGTATTCAGTCTGGAATTAATGACAATCATAAACAGATATTTTTAATATATGTATATGCCGGAAAAGTAATATCCAATCGACCTTTATAGTTATCATCAGACGTTTTCATTCTTAGTCTGAGCGGTACCGATGGGTATGCAGGCACAATAAGGAGAACTACATAATTATGTCTTTAACATCACCTTCGTGATAAACTTTAAAAATAAGAACATAAATTTTAACAATACGAACATAATAACACTACGAAGTAATCTATAAGTGAGCAGTGAGTACGCAACATCAGTCCACTCTCCTCCGAGCGTAAAACGACAAAATGATCCAACTCAATCATCTTTACATCTACCACACTAGAGACATCTACATCTAATCCCTGCTCAACAATATAAAATAACAACGATTTAATAAATTTTATACAAAAATTAATTTTATAATTTGTCACATAATTTTACAATTTTTTTTAATAAATTTGAGCAACTATAAGTTTGACGTATACATAGTTTAATCATTTACAACAACAAAATTTTGTCGAGTATATAAGATTCTTTATGTAAAGTAGAATTTAGATGTAGATGTATTTAATTAGTATTTTTTCTGTCTGCCTAATTTAGAACTTCAAAGCTCAATTAACTTTCTATGCATATAATTCAAATGGCAATCATTCCCTGCACTGAATTTTTTTTATCAAATGGAGGACACTCAAAAAATTATGTGGAACTAAAAAATATTTTTTTCAAATTATTCTATCAATCGGTCTGGCTATCTATCCGTCCGTCAGTCTTTCTGTCCATCCGTTTGTATGTCTGTCTGTCTCTCCGTATATGTGCCTTCTTTCCCGGGTATCACGTGAAAACTTTTTTCCTGAATTCAATCCATATAATGCCCAAACAAACAGACAGACAATACTTCAAAAAATGATAAATAGCATGTCGTTACAGTTTTCTTATTAATATAGATAAATTACAATATACATATAGTATTAGTAGTATTATATGACAGCAATTTTTATTTTAAAAATTGAATAATTAAAACTAAATATTTATTTATGACTTGATTTATATCTTAAGTAGCGTAACGAATGTCGAATGACCGAATAATGTGTCGGGTTTTGGTAATATCGGGTATCTTATCACCAAGTTAACTTTTTTGCCAAATGGAAATAAGGCACTTTAAAGCATATATTAATACCGCAAGTGCCTGCATCGACCAATATGCTCCGAGTAATTGTACCAATAAATGATTGACATGTTGCGATCAAAATTGGGAATTGTAAAATCACATGTCGCGCGTCGAATTTTAAAAGCTTCCGATTGGAGCGTTATGGTATAGAATTTTTGAACAGCGCCATTTTGTGCAATCGTATAAAGATGTAGCGGTCTCTGAATGAAAAACGATACTTGAAAATAGAGGCAAACGTCGACGTACGATGTAGGTACGAGCACGGCGTACCATCGTTCCGTTGTAGTCTGCGGTTGCACGCCCCTGACAGATCCATGAATCGTGTGGGCGAATACACGATAGACTTTTCAATGGAGTATTTTGTTATAAAATAACACAATATTCCTACAGTTCATAATAAATACGACCTAACTTTATTTAATATTCTAAAATATTCTCCCAAGAATCCCGGGTTTAAATTTTGCGGAAAAACTTCACTGTGTGAATAATTTAAAAGGTTTATAAACTGTTATTAAAAATGTTATATGTTTAATAATATTCATGTAAGTATTTTTTTTGTTATTATTTTAATGCCCATCAATTTTTTTGTCGTTCGGCTTTTGTCATTAAATAACCTAGTATAAATTAAGTGATGCTAAATAATTGTACTAAATGTTTTCAATAATTTATTTGATCTTTATCGAACTCTAAAATAGAGGAACAATAATATCGCAATTTAAAGCTAACTAGCATTCTCTGTCTAAGTTCACGAATAGGAACCCACTTTTACCGATAGGAAGATATTCATGTAGTCAGATAAAGCGGATTGAGTCAATAGCAATTTCTACTTTATTGTGGAAATCTTGATTTACGTCAATATAGGGCACATTAGCATGCTCAATGATTGGAAGAATGCGAGTTTGTATGAGATAACTTTTTGTTGAGATTGAATTGATGGAGAGAACGCAACACCATATTGGGGTGGCCTAGAATGCTGACCTCAATTCTAAGTCAGGATGTTGTAAGAGCTGACAGAATCAACAAACTTGCTTGATGGCTAAGGATTATTTTATTTTTATTTTGGACACAGACAGTCATACAGTACAAAAGAATCTTAGCGTATATTATTCTAAGGATTACAGACTTTGAGTGCCAATTATTAATATGTCTCCGTGTGTATGTTATACGTTAAAAGACAAGGTAATGGAAAAGATAAGACAATTAGATAAGTTTAATTTTAAGACAATGCTCTATGCTTCATGTGTTACAATTTGTTAACTATTAAATTAATTATATATCTAATCAATATCGGGTTCAGTCAAGTTAGTCATATTACTGGTATTATTGTTTTTCCGTGAAGTCTGCCCGGTTTTCCACCCTCATGCTTGGATCAACCTCTAAACGACTCGTCATGTTCGAGGTAGGGACTTGGAAACAAGTCATTTATTTCTTTCTCGTTTCTTGGCAGGCCACGCATCTGTGAGGTCTTTTTTATGATTATTGTCTATAAGTGACGTTGTCCATTTACCATAACGTGACTCAACTCATTGTTTGTTCACTAGTAACATTATTAAATATTCCAGACCATCTTGATATGAACGAGGATAGCAAATTTAAAAGCTTATTATTATATTTAATTTTTTTATATTTATTCAGTTATATATTTAACGAGTGTTGTACTCAAATTAGAATTTCAAATATTAATTAATTAAAGATTTCACCCAAAATACGAGATGGATCGGATTTCCCTTAATTTTTTACGCGAAACAGTGATAATATTTTATAATCATACTAATATTTTAAATGAAAAAGTTCGGATCAATGATTACTGCGCGATTACACCAGAACAGTTGAAATTATTTGGATTAAATTGATTACAGAGATAGGTTAAAGTCTGAAATAACGCATAGGTTTTTATTTCAGAAAAATCTACGGTTCCTGTGACGTGTTTGGACGGATAGGTATTTTATGCGCAGGTTACAAACTCAATTTATATATCCAATAATAGTTCAACATCATTTTCATATTCTGCTTGTGCAGCCAAGGTCTGCTATCGACGAAACTCCTTAGCGGTTATCGACTCGAGTTTTAACTCTGTCTAGTGTGAAATATTTATGGAATTTCGTTTAGTGAAACCACAGGCAATGCCACAGGCAAGCTAATATAATATAAACCAAAAATTCTAATGTAAGATACATCAATAATGTTTTAAGAGATTCAATCAATCAATAAAATTCAATTCAAAATTGGAATAAGCTGGGCAAATGTAAATCTAGTGGTTAAACTGAAAAATCTAAATCGGTATAGTTCAAATATATTGGGAAAATTCTTACATTTCCACAAGATTAGCCTACGAAATAAAATGTTGCTTTTCAATTTCTCAAGCAAACACACCGCATTGAAAAATTGTGTATTAGTGAAACAATACTTCCGGCGTCGGACGGAACGGTACCACAAACAAATTTACAGGCGAATTGAAATATTGAATAGAAAAGCAATCGTAATTTTAGAGTTGAAAACCAAAATTGAGGAAATATGCATTTACACATTTTTTAACATTTTTCCGTTCGAAATGATGTTTATCAAACAATATTATGATGTTAGGTACATATGTACATTATAACTTTTTGGGCTCAGAAATGTCTTAAAAAAATCTCAGAAACCTAGACATAAATATACGGCAATAAGGCGAATAAAAATATATTGCCTTTGCAAAATTACATAATTATGTATTTTTTTAATACACGTTATATTTATTCCGATTTATTTACATCTCTGACTAATATTCATAAGTTTTCGTAAAACAGGAAACTCAAAAAAAACTAGAAGAATAACATGGAATATTAAAATTGTATATAGGTAGGCTTACTTGATTTAATTACAAGAAATCTGTCTCTAAGCTTTTGAGAAATAAAACAAAAATTAGAGTTTATGAAATAAAATAAAAGCTTTTAAAATGGAAAATCTTCTTTTATAAATATAATGTGTAACAAAAGTAAAATTATTTCGGACTTGGTCGGTCTATTAGGAGCAAAATGTTTGAAGCCTATTTTGAAATTACTTCGTTATGTTTACTTAACTAACTAGTAATTTCATCGTTCAAAGAGATATTCAATGAACACTATGAATGATGATATAAAACTTTTTTGGTTTGGTCGCTAGTCCTTTTAAGAACTCTTTATTTCAACATAATATAGCGGGAAAATTCTTCAGGTTCATTCAAATGATATTTATGACACCATAATGGGAGGGGAAATACGAGTAGAAATTTATTATAACAACTCAGCGACTGCGAAAAAATACAAATAAACAAAGTAGAAGAAAATTTTCTTATAACACCACATTAGTTCTTTTCTCCCCGCAAATAAAAGTTTCTGAGTTATGGTTTTTATGGCGGTAATTCATACAAACGTCATTCAGACTTCGTGCACATCATCTTGTATTGTTTAAATTAAAAAAATATTATTCTAAAATAACAATCATTCGTACAAACGTAATATTAATCTTTTTCATCGCAACGTAAAATCTTTTAATAAAAAAAAAACTTTCGACGTTTATATTTACATAGTATGTTAAAGTAACGTATAGTAAAAGAGATTTTCAACACTTCCATATATGACAAACTTGATTGATATTAGAACTTCGCTTATCATCTGCCGATTTCACCATAAAGTTGCTGCTTGTAGTAAGAATGATGGTCTGACGTGGGTTTCTTATTGATGTAAGTTATTTTTCGTTGGCTGTAAACGAAATTTGTGTTCAAATGTACTACATAAATATCTATTAATAACTATAAGTGCAGACAAAGTGACATGGTGACACCGTTGCTGTTCCGTAGCTCCGGATGACACGCGATACTTTCAAGAAATTTCATCTCGTATTCGCGACTGCATATTTTATCTTCCAGATTTCTTGCACTCAGCTTTAAACTTGGAGACATCCTTGAAATAGTAAGATTATGACAATTCACTTGAAAGTTGTTTGGCAATTTACTTATACAGGTGTTTTACCTGTGGTCGAAATATAACAAAATTCTAACAGATGACGGTGTAATTAGTCGACTTAATTGAGTATGTAAACTTTAGTTACAGCTACGCGTGTCCGGGTTTGCTAGTAATATATATTTTTTGTCTCTATTTTATCGATACCTGCATCTTCAATTTAATCAGGCCAAATGTGCTTTTTTCAATTTACATAATATACAGTTTGGGTACTGAGACTAATACTATATAATATTATACTTTAAATAGATATGCTACAGATATTCGAATGTAGACGATAAATTGAGTAAATGTGAGAATGGATTATCTCCGTATAGCGATGTATTCAATTACCTGATTGGTATCTGAATTTCAACCTACGTTGAGAAACTGAGGAAGAGATAGACATCATTTCGTTTGAGATAGATACTCAAACGTGGTTATGTTACACAGACGGACATAAATACGGATTCTTCTCCGTTGGCGAGGTTATAGTTAAACTGATTTGTCTAGGAAGAATCGTGATTCTTGTAAAAGGTAACGTCTTACCTTTCAAAAAGTAAAATTTATTTTTTTTACCATTTTGTATGTATTTTTTTACCATTATATAAATTATGAAATTTAAATGAGTTTAGATTATTTGTAATGTTGACTTCAGATTAATTGTTTTATTAATGTTTTTACCTTCATTATTTTAACTTTGTTATCTTAACATAGCCTAAATGTAATCGTACGGTAATTAGGAGATTAACGTAATTAGTGAAGTAAATTAATGTCCGATAACCGTCCTGAATTAGGAAATTATAACAATTATTATGTAATGTAAATGTATGTGTATTATAACAGGTCTGTTTTGTAAAATATATATATGTACGCTAGTTGACCCAGCAGACGTTGTTCTGCAACAATATAACTTAACAGACTCGCGCGTTGCTGTGACTAAGATTTATACACTCTATTTTGCCAATTAATTATCTTACACCGCCATCTGTTAGAACCTTATGGAACTAATTCTTTCTGAGATATTAAACAAATAATTTGTAACAAAATAATATTGCGACTATAAATTGAAATGTAATACCTATCTTATAAGTTTGATCAAACTGGACACGGTGTGCAAAATTTGATTAAAATCAGTTAATTAGTTTAGGAGTCCATCGCGGACTAACACCATGACACGTACTTTATATATATTAAGATATATTGTATACGAACTGAATATGTCATTCACCCGAAGACATTCAATTCTCAGGTGACAACAGCGAAAAGAGAAAATAAAGCTTAGCGAAGCTTTTGCTTATTATATTGATAATGTTGTAAAATTATAATAGTGTTATAATATTATTTTATCTTAATATAAAAAATGAATATTTGTCTGTATGTATAGACTATGAAATGGACTAGGAGATAGAGCAATGATGTCTTTAGTGACTCCGTTCAAAATTATCTAAAGAAGGTTTTGGTACCATAAATATATCCCTTTTGAAGGCGGTTTATCATTTTTGTCAAAATATTTTTTAATAAATACGGTTATAATATCTAACTCAGTAGATTTTAATGTTAGTGCTATTTTTGCATGTTATAACGACATATCACAACCGACAGTACCAATAACCTATTCCTACTGAAGCCGAAACGACCGACGCTGGACATTTGCGTCAAATCTGCAAAAATACTCAAAATTCGACGAGTATGAACCTCGTGAACTAAAAAGCGGCGCCGAATGCATCCGTGTGCTTATTGCTTTATTATGCAAAGCCTTTGTACGGTTCGTATAAGTAAATTGTACGTAGTGAGTTGTGAATTATATCTAAAGTCAGTGTTCATTTGCTAGAACATAGATAGTAATTTACACATTTTACATTTGAAATATTAATGAGAGTAAACCGCACTTTACCTCACAATCCACAGATGCAAGGTGAGTCAAATCATATTTTATACTGGTATTATTTCCTTCTGGATATTTGCCACTCTTACGCTTGAGTACCTTACTTTTCTGTCTTTGGAGATAACGCATCAGCCTTTGTGTTACTGATGTCTATGGCCGACGGTAGCTGCTCACTATCCAACCGGCTTGTCTTTTCTTTTATCAGTAAGTTGTGTAAAAAATGGCCAAGAACTCTCTAGTTGCCCTGTACCACAATTTCATATCGTTTCTATTTTTAATTTTTATGCTTATATTTTACTCACAGATTTTTTCTTCAGAACATGACCATATGAATAAACTGATGTTAAATATCCGTGATACGCACTAATTGCTGATCCTTCAGTCATTCAGCGTCTAATTGCATAAATAAAACGTTAAAATTTTCCTCGCATCATCACATGTTTATCCAACTACAGTTTTAATTAATGGCATAGTCTATTAAGGCTTCGGTTTAGTAGGTGCTACTCAAAAGTTCAGATTTTACACCGAACTCAGTAAGCCCTGTCTCTTCAAGATGTCCTCCTCAGCCAGCATCGTTATAGCCTCCACATAGCAGTCAAAGTTGATGCTGAGGAGGTACCAACTATCCCTTTAATACCTACTACAGACCACACCAACACTTTCGAAGTTACTGAGACAATACAAGCTACATAAGCCAAGTGGAAAGAAAGAAACTTAGATTAGATTCGAGTTGATTTTTTTATTTAAGCAGAAAAACGAAAGGTAATCTCAAAATGGCTTGACTGATTTCGATGGGGTGTTCATAGTTCTTTAATTGCGTTGTTTTTATTATTAATATTTACAGTATTAATAAAGTAGTTATATAGAGTTTTTTCACAAACATAAATTCAAATAGGTCAACTTGAAAAAGCTCATGTAAACATTTTGAGTGTTACCAAGAGTTAAGACGTTATGCAGCCCAAGAAAATTCACTAATCTATTAATATACCAGTTTTGTTTAAGAATATTTTACACGTTACGAATATAAAAACCCCGCATATTAGTTCAGCTCCATTATTTTTAAGTGTTTATCTTGTTTCACATGTCATTAATATCGTGATTGATTTCAACGTTGTCCCTAACGATACATGAAATATTCTCATTCATTAACCCTCGTGCTGTGAAAGTGGCGGATGTGAAGTATAAGCGAGTACTGCGTTCAATAACTTCAGCTAATATACGAAGCATTTTTATGCCAAAAATGAATTGGCTTTTATATTAATAACACGGTCATTTAATTTCAATAATTGTATTACAAACATACAAATCATAACATAATCGATTTATAATTTTATAGAAACTGCAACTCGAGATACTCAATTTACAATTCAATAGAAACTGCACAAGGCTTTGCATGCCAATACGTCCATTTGGGGCACACACGATCGACATCCCAATTGAAAGATGAATGAAATCATGCATCTACAAAATTCACTTCAATCACACACAGAAACTTCATAAAGCAAGAACTTTCATACTTTTGTACGTTGGAAAGCGAAAACTAGGACGTCCTCTGAATTGTAATCGCGACAGAGGCAACAACATATGTATATGACCAATACAAAATCTTTTGCGAAAAGTATAGTGAGTATAAAAATATAACAGGGTTCTTACCTTGAGCCGGCGAAACCCAAAAATCTCGTACCTAATCAATTAGAATGAACAGGACATTGGACAGCGACTGCCATACGGCCATTATTCAATCGAAACGATATGTCTCGTTCGTAGCTTCGAACTGGAGCGTAGCGATAGCTGGCTCCGCAAAAGTTGGCACGGATGGCGACCGAGACCACTGCCAATTTCCATTAGCCCATCATCCAAAACGAAAAAAATGCATAGACGATCACTTTTTCATTCAATTAAAATTGGCTACAAACCAAAACGCTTACACGCTTTTAAGGCAAAAGGGTGATTGCCTTTCATAATAAAACGTTTAATATTATTCCACAAAGGGCGCACCACGGTTTTATTACAAATTACATCCTTTCTCGTGGGTTACGTATCGCGTTTATATACTCCACAATTGATTATGGAATTGTTGCTAAGAACATTGAAAATCCATAAGCTTTCAATATGCCCGAGTTAACTCGGGTTTTGTTCCCAGTGGCTGCTCGATCTGAATATCAAAAATGTGAAAGCAGTACTCAGTAAACGAGACACGTATATCGGGACCCTATCACTTCGCTCTTTACTTACTTGCTGGGCGCCATCTGCACATTCTCTACCTAATCCAGTAGCAAATTTGATTATGTAACAATATAGAGTTGGTTACATTTTTCTTTTATTTTATTTTGCATCATCTACATAAGTTGCTACGTTAAACCAAGCTGACGTAGTCCATTTGGAATTGTAAACAGAAACGGTGAGTACTGTACAATTCAAACTTTAATTAAAATGAGTTTGGTTCTTCTGTGATATATTCCATATTGTATTGTACTCATAAGATTGTAAATAAGATATTTCCGCCTCAGTGTTCCCATTGGATTATATTGTAGGTGTAAGACAAGAGTGAATATCTTTTAAGTTAGTGAACTTCACCATCCATCTACTACATCTTTGCTTACCATCAATTAGGATAGTGGATAGACAAATAGAATAGTCAAGCATTAACATAAAATGCGTAGAAAATTTAAGTTTGAAACTATAGCTGTAAGTAGTTTAGATAAGTTAAATATTTGTAACGTTTTCTCATAGTACACATTTAATTATTGACACTTTTTATGCTACTTCTAAAGTGATTGTAATAAAGGTCGTTGTGGTAAGTTTATAGTAGTTCCTATAATATTTAGGTAATACTCACGACGCTACAATAGGGTAAGAATGGTTGTAACAGGATATATAAGCCAAGTCCCCGTAGTTATTGGCAACAATTTGGCATTCCAAAGAATTCGAAAAAATACAATATTAAATATTTTTTCTTTTGATATATTTTTAACACGATAGAAAAAAATGTGAGTTTAATTACGTATAATTGTTAAACAAACTAATTAACGTAGTTGTTTTTAAATTGTTACATTTGACTTAATAATATAAACAGGAACAAAAAAAAAGATAATTTAGTGTTATAAATTTTCTTTTAGGACAATAAAAACTATCACAAAATTATAACGACGATGGCACGGTCGGTACTTGGATGGGCGACTACTAGTAGCAAAAAATTTGTTCAGCGTTACTACCTATACTTTGGAGTGCGCGTTAAACTGTCGGTCCCGGTAAATGGTAAATAATAAAGCCAGACCGTAGGCCTTCGGTCGGTTTAAAAACTTCCAACACTTGGATTGGCCACTAATCCCTGCACCGATTCGCACTGAAGGAGCAGCGTGGTAGAGTATGCTCCAGACCGCCTTAGTGATGAGAGGAGACCCGTGCTTAGTACTGGCCATTAATGGGTTGAAAGCTTATCTAGGATTAAAATGGCTGCATTTAAGCAGTCACGATAACTAAACGTACTTATGACGAATGGCTTTATTTGAACTCGTTAAATTTGATTATAGACACATCCCTGTCTGGAGATATGAAAGTAAATAAAAGCATCTAAGTTGAAAAAAAATATGAATTATCTTTAGATCAACGTAGGCAGAGGTTCCGATTGTAATTAGATTTTGCTAAACCTTGTAGGATACCTTAACAAGCGACTGATAGTTTTTTATCGCTAATCCTTATCTCCACTATTTATCAGAATGTTTCAGAGTTAGCTCGTGTATTACGGAATATAAATTGTACCGAAGTTAAGATGAAGTCCACTTTATTCTCTCAGGGATGATTAAAAAGAGTAAAAACTTGGCGTTCCTTTAAGAAGTTTCTTCTATAAGTCAAAAGTGTACTCTACTTTTAGGAGTACCTACTCTTATAGACAACAGGACGAAGTACGTGGTTGAAGATCGTTTGGCTGTACGAGTCAAGACCATATTATATCCTGACCATGTATAATAACATCCAATACAACTATGATCCATCCAAGGTCGCTGATGACGTATTTTTATATATAACTTGGTATCAAGTGAACTTACATAAAAATAAATATGTTGAATATATTTCTTTTGAGTCCCAATTTTGAAACAAATAATAAAAATATAAAAGTACCAAATCTCTTGTAAGAATACCTCATTTTAGAATATATAAATCGATTATTATTATATCTAAATTGAGGGTATGTCATTGATAATTTAGTTAGAAGACATACGTGATGTTACACAATACATATTGGTGATTTACGAATTATACATTTTGTGTATTATAAAAGTAAGATGTGGTGCTCAAGAAGATGGCGCGCTTGAGGACGCTCTAATGGCCTCTTGACAGGATCTCAGGAGTACTCCAGGTCACTTCGTTACACGGATTGTACAGAACGTTACGTATTGCCGCGAATAATCTCAGCTGGATCCCGGTTAGGCTTTAGGCGTCAACATGCAGATTATGTTGTGCCATAACGGTTATATCATGCAGTTAAACTACGTCAGGTATGTTGCATATGAAACCGAATATGTTACCATGTTTTTAATTATATTTCTGAAGACGAAAATAGAACACAGATTTTTGATAAATAATTGTTGTAGTAACGTCTTGATGTAATTGTAAAGGAGTAAAAATGCTTTTCTGCTTCATCAGTTTCCAATTTTGATGAACCTGAAAGTATTTTCAGTAACAACATTTTTTTTCAATCGCAAAAATGTACGTTTAACATTTTTCGAGGATTTGGCATTTAATTGCTTACAATAATTGCTCGTCTTTTTCTTAACATTTCTATAAAATATCACGAGCATTAAAAAGCTAATTTAATAATTAATAAAATCGATTCAAAAACATTGCATAAAATTTTGTATCAATACTAAAAGTGACTTATTTAACTAGGTAGGTAAAATTCGGTTAAGCGTTCACTGTCAGGTGCCTAGCTAAATAATGACGGCCTTGCGTAAACCGCTTGGTTCATAAACAATATTGAGTCCAATCGAGTAGGGTCAGCATATTAATTTGTTTGCTATATTGTATAAAATATCAACCTTTTGCTGCTGTATGAAATATTACAGGGTAATTACAGGTAAATATCCAGAGCGAGTTCATCGTTAAATATTTAATAAGTGAACAGCAATCGACAAAATTTATTTTAAAATTTATTATTTCCAAATAAAGCAATGCTTATTAATTATAACAAAGTTTGCTTAGAACTTTTCATTACTCAGTAATTGTTCAATGGTTTGTATTGGGATTTTATAAATAATCCCGATATTAGACATTTAAAATGCGTTGAAGTATAAAGCAAATGAATACAATTTATTATTATATTAGGCTAGAATAAATTTTCTTTCCATTTGAATTATAAATTGTATACTTTATTCATACATGTTACAGCAAAGCAATAATAACATATTGAAAAGAAATGTAATAACATTTGGAAACCAGAAATCCCATTATTACCAAACATAAATTTTACCTCTAATAAAACGTAGCGGTATGAAAGCTGAAACACGTTGCTCCATTTGTAGTGCACACAAAACTGTAAACTGGGCTCATTTATTACAAAACTTTCACAAAATGAATGATAATAAGTTCGTTTTGTTACCTGCTGGTCGTTTTGTAGTACGCAGATAAGCAGAGAACCGTGGAACAAGCATACCTGGCTGTTCCGATCACAAACTTTTAATGAGGCAAATATAACTCAAATCGATTGCAGTTCAACATCAAAGTTTGCTATTGCTCGTAATATGAGTAGCTCTTGTGGCTTTGTGTACTTCAGCTTAAGATATCGATCAAGATTTAAAATTGATTGCGTGTTTTCTTATTCTCTTCAATGTTATTCGATATCCCCTAAAGCTGATTTACGTAATTGAACCGATAAAATATCATTTTGTTTCAGACAATAGAACAGTAATTGCATTTGTTCAATCTTAAATGTACTGAAATGTTGGCAGTCGATGTAATGAAGAATAAAATGTGGTAAGTACGAGTATAACACAAATTGTAAAAAAAATATTATGAGTTGAAAGGGACAAAATAAATCTCACGTAATCTTATGTCCTATTCTGGAAAATTAAATTATATTTATATAATGGTTGCATAATTCATTCGAGTCATAAACAATCATCTTAATTAGTAAGTTATTACCATACATTGCAATAAGTAATTAGGTGTAATGTATGCTACTGAAGCCCGCCTGTGAATCGATAACGAGCGCAATAATTTACGCATTGCTAGTTTTAGAATTGTCCAGGCTCCGGGCATCTATACAAAAGTAGCGATTTAATGTAAATTGCCTAGTCAATGGGCACAGCAATGGGTGCTCGTATCTCAATGGCCCATAAACAACACGTCGGTGAATACAAATCGGATATTAGAGAATAGTATGTGTGTACAATACTGTAATATCATCACTATTATCAACTCGTATGGTGCTGTGAGCTCTGTGATCATTGCAGGCGGATCACATGCGTTTGTGTATCTTGGCACCACCCTCGGCGCCACGCGTCCCTTCCTCAAATATTTATCCCGGTAACCAATTCCGTCAATTATGCACGCGCTTCAACATTTCGTGTTTTCAATAGATAACGCGAAATCATTGCAAAATTTGCATGAAAGTTGTTGAATTGCTGGTCTCGTGGCTTTATAATTTCATTTCATTCAAAATCAAGTGCTTTAATGACTTATGTTTAAGCAAAATATTCTGACTTTGGTATGCCAATTAGACCAAAATGTTGTAACGTAATCAAATATAATTAAAAACCTGGTGCGCAATTTTTCTTATATTGACATAAGTCACTCCATCAACCCTACATGAAATCTATGTCGGGCGTAATGAGAAAATTTGTTGCTATATATTTATATTTTTATGTAACTTCACGACTGATGGCATGTTTCCATGGTTCCTCATGGACAAAAACAACACAAAATACATTATTGATGCGATGTCGTTTAACAAATATAAGAATTTAAGGAGAGAGAGAATAAAATTGATTCCCAAGGCTACAACGGGAACGTCATCGTTTGGCGGCTGAGTCATGTAAAAACGTGGTAACTAATAATTCTTAATCAAAGAGTACTGTATTAAATAATCTAAGTCCCTTAATTTGATATTCATAATATAATTCTTACGCTAATCCTTAGACGCTTTAGTTTGCCATGAAATTAGTGTAAATATTACTTATATAGTAATATTACTCATATTATTTTTAATTTATATCCATACATTGCTAAATATTGTAGAATATTTATCTCACGTGTGAGTAAAACAGAGCATACTGAAGTAAAATAATTTAGAATGATTAAAGCGTATATTTAAATCAAAACGTCGAACCATTAGAGACAATCACAAATTAATCGAATTTTAATAGCCAATAAATTCTGTCACCTGACATAATTATTTATTAAAAAAATAACATCATTATTACTTATTTCCTTTGGGACCGATATATTTTGCGCTATCCAGTGATTCTTCATACGTGGTGGAGTTACGTTCATTTCCTGGTAGCATCTGGTCCAAACCTTGACAATATACATGAGTTGACATATAACGTTTCAATTAGAAATATAAAAGTAACAGATCTCTATCGCCTGTGTTTTTTTAAAAACATGCGGTATCTATAACCCGTTGCCGAGGGGCGTTTCCAGGCGTGCTTCTTTTTGTGTCAGTTAATGAATAAATAAGCAGACCCATTAAGTAACTAAATAAGTAAATGAGTAGACCATTAGGTGGCCTATCTAATGGTTTGCGGTCATCGCCATCCATTCATTTTTATAACACTACAGTCAACATATACGCGTTGACGGTCAAGATGGAAAGTAGCAAAATATTTATCACTGGTGTTATTGTCATAAACCTTTATTAACTTAAATATGAAATTGCTGGGCTCAAGTATCCCATTATGAATGGTTACGTTGGCCTAATGTGGATTAATAAATAAGAAATAACGCCATACACTCATAGCCTTACACTAGGATTCCCTGTTTCTACAGTTCACAATTCTTTCTTGAAGACTTTCTATGTTTTTTCAGACCTCGTTAAAACAACATTCCATGTTCTTTATCACAACATTTCATTGCGGCGCGCAGGAAATTTAATCCATAGATATTCTAAGAAATATAATAAGATAAAAGAAAAGCAGGCGCGAGTCGCACATCATATTACGTTGGCGAGAGAAAACAGATGGCTGGATTTCATTACAATATCTCAACGGTGCGAAAGGCGAATCGCAGCCGGGACTTGTAATGTTCCTAGATTATACAAGACGTGTGGATGGATCGCTCCTGGATTTGAAAATATAGTCCACTTGAATATTTAGCGTCTTTATTTTCTCGCGACTCCATTTTTATGGTGATGATTTAAGCGACAAAGTTCAGATGGTATATTGCTGCTGCTGTAATTTTTCATGTCCTAATTTTGGTTTGTTAATGTTCTGTAATAATTAATGCTATTTATTCTAAGGGTAGCTGGGTGACCGGGGTTAAGTTGCAACCTTCAACTAGTCTCACGTTCCAATCTTTAAGTAAATTATTTATAAACTTGTAGTTGCTTTCAACCTATTAATTGCCCATTACTGAGGATGTCTAGAGCACACTTCATCGCGCTGTTCCAATGCGGATCGGTGGGGGTATTGTATATTGGAGTTATTGTAATAGAACTTTTTAGAAAAATAGAACTCAGTTCAAACCAATCTTCTCTGCTTGTAGTGCGCATAAAAAATCAATTCAGATTATGGTTTTATTCCGACGGTACTCTTGAACAGTGATAGGGTAATTTAGCCGCCTGACTAGATACCACTCTTCTTCTATAATCGACCATGAACTATTGTATGTTTTGGTTGGAGTATCGGAAGATTTAGCGTGTTTTTTTGATTATTGATGTCCGTCGGCGGCCATAACGACAGGTAATTTAAACTGTTTTCTTTGCTTCAGCGTTACTTTATTATTCCCATTTATAAAATTCCCATGTCAATTTTATCATTACTTTTGCCAAAAGCAATTTCATTTTATAAAATAAATACCAGAAAATCAATTACAATCCACTTTACATAATTGGATTTCGATTCGAAATGTTACCTGACACAAAAGTAAGATTTTATCTACACGACTTCACTATAATTAACTTTTATTGTTTATAACAATTAAGAAGCAAAAATAAAATAGCTATTTTGTTAAATAGCTTACCTGCTGATTAAATTTTCGTGTCTTTCAATTAACGAAGCGCAATGAAGTTGTTGCGATTGGCTTATAATGCATTTAATTAATTAATCTTAATGGAACATCACCATTACTTTTTAAGCTTTTGATATAACAATCAACTCGTTAATTTATTTTGAATTTTCGTTGAATAAACAACAGTGTGCGCTCATTACGGTGATTGTTTTATAATAGGTATGCTACATAATTGTTTCTTGTGTATTTTATGTTCGGGCTAGTTCTGTTATATATGCAAATATACTCAATATTCATATTTATATTAATAGAAAAGATATTTTGTTTTACATTATCATAATTATGTACTGACTATATTAACTGTTTAATGAAAGTTTTAAAACTTTGTGTTTTGGGATTTTGATAATCATTAACTGTAATATTCTCGTATAGTGAAAGATCGCTATTAGTGGTAAGAGCATCAGTTGTTTTTGCCTGTCTTTAGAAAAATAAAATGTCTGTTATATTTTGGTGTAGAGTAAAGAGGATTTGTATAATACCTTCCTGTATAGGTAATAATGACAATGTCTAATTAATATTAATGACTTTCGGACAAACTCTTCCCTTCAATTTGCGTGAAATTCTGATGCTCACATTTCTTAATTAGTTATTTTCGTACACGAAATTTACCTTTAAACAATAACAAAGCAGTCTACTGGTCTTTATAAAGTTAAAATTATCGTCATTAGTTAACAAGAAAATTAGCAGATCTCAATTTGCTTTACGTTTTTAGGACCGTTTAAAGTAACAAAATTTTGTAAATAGAAACTTGATTAAAGAAAAATGATACATAATTATACTTCTTTTAGAAGTAAAATCCTTTATCATTTTGACAGAAAATTAAAAACACCAATCTTACAGTGTAATCGGTCATGTTAAGTAAAGTAAAACGTGTTAAGGGTTCCGGGTTTGATTACTTTGCTTCTAAAATTTTGCCGTCGGTGTATTTGTTATTGTCTTATGCCATGTTCGGTATCTTCGGATGGCATAAAAACTTCCCATATCTCGTTTGTCCACTAACCCCTTCACCAATCAATATTGGAGCAGCGTGTCTTGCCCTGTTATGGGCCATTATGGACAAGCCAAGGTTCTATGGCGTTAATAACAGAGTTAACGATCTTTTAACCGAACTCAAAAAAAAAGTAAGTAGATGGAGTTTCTCAATTCAATTGTATTTTTTATGTTACTTCATACGTTTAGTACTAGGTACTTTGGTACGAGGTGTATCAAATTTGATGATTAGTTTCTGATGCTTGTCATGTCGTTCCATTTAAATTTTATCGACATCTAACTACTGGTTTTTGAGTTATCCCTAGTAATATAATTTACTTTATACGTATGACTTCGGAATCCGATTATTTAATACGGCATATTTAATTCAAGTCGGTTTTACTTTTGTTTTTTATTACTTCGGTTGGATTTACCTATAACTTTTACTCTAATATAAGGCTAAGTTTATATATGTCGCCTTCAATATGTTGATAACACTAAAGTAAAAACAATGACGCCCTCACATAGCAATACCGGCTTATTTATGTTAGCGCGGAAATGTAAATTAATTCCGCCATTTATGAAACTCGCCTTTTCCGGTTTTGTATGAAATATTACACGAAAGGTGTTTTTATAAGTAATGTAGACTAGGTACTGGCTACTGTAATACGATTATTTAAACACTTAAACTAGTACTTTGGGATTTATGGTTATGTGTAATGTTCATCTGAAATGTAATCATTTATACATAGTATTAAGTATGTATCGATGGAAAATGTTGTAGTCGAATTATTATTGGTTCTTTTTGCAATTGACGTTATATAATTGACTTGGGTCTATTCTCGCTAATCTCAGAAATGTTTATTTCAATCGGTTTACGAATAACAAAATATTATTTCGGTTAATATAAGTAGGTATTTTTGAATATATATATTACCTTTAAGAATCACTTATAAGCGTAAAATATGTTGGAAGATTTTCTCTTTCAAATAGAATAATGAAATGTTTGAAAGTATACAAGTACGTTGAAAGTTTGAAAGTATACATAGAAATGCAACTCATTGGGTATTTAATGGATATATTATTTAGTTTATGAACATATAATGATTTTAATAATGATTGTAAACGTGCACCGTATTTTTTGTCGTTCTGATTCTGAGCTTGTCCCAATACGTGTTTATATTTGTTTGAAAACACCGCTACTATTTCGAATTTTGTCTGTTAATTCTCCATTTCGAGGCTAACGATTTGTGAGGAAAATTATTACTTTGTAAATTAAAATTTATTGTACTTACCCACCTACAATTCTTATTCGTATCTGTTTATTTTCCGTATGAGGGACCATTAAAACAGATCAAGATGTTATTAAAAGTTTACATCTGTACGCGCGGTGTTCCTAATTTAACGTTCATAGAAACCATGATTGCTCGTTCATGGTGTCATGGCATTTATTTATTATAACTTCGTGATATAATTAAGGTCTTATTATTTAATGATTAAGTATCAGATTTTTTGGATTTCAAGGGTTGTTTCTATGAGGCCAGACCATTTTCCCCTATGGTGCACCATTGTATACAATGAAAGGGACAGCAATAGATTAGTTATTTTAACCCTAGATAGCTAACCTCCGTCGATTCGACGGGCAGTGTAAAGAAATATCGCTGTATCTTTTTAACGCCATATCTGAACGTGCTGTCTCGACTAACTAACTCAGTCGCCGGGGAGC
>DWJN01000422.1:0-24430 GCA_018248895.1 Carystus phorcus
ATAAATCAATATCAACATTGAGTCGTTAGAACTAGAGTTACAATTTGACGTTTTCATCGTAAGCGCTCTCAAATATGCAAAGTCCCTGCTATAATAGATGTCGTTAGTAAATCCCCGATGACAAAGTTACTGTCAAAATCTTATAGTAACTAACATAGATTCGACTATACAAGCTGTTTAATTGAGAGCGATAATTAAAAATAGCTACTTTTATATCACAAATTTTCATCAAATTGTTAGTATAGTTTTCGTAAAATTTGTTTATAATGTTCAATCCCGTAGATTGACTTTGATTTAAAATATGACAAATGTACAAATAATATGAATAATATGTTATGAAGAACTTTTGATCTCGTTGTATACCAGACTGTCAAACCAGTTTAAAACCATAATCTTCTTTTCTTTGAATGGTGGTTATTAAAAGATATCGTGAAACTGACACTTACAAAATCGTACCGAATAAAATCTTCAAGTTAAACTTCTTCACCACTTAGGTAAACATTTGGGTCTGTTGCTGACGTAATTGTAGTTTTTATGTCGGCATAAAAGGCTCGAAGTACCCACACAGTGCCAAAAAAGTGTTTACAATAAAGGAAAGTTCACTTAACGCGTGCCCATAAAGTAGGCGTGACCGCAACCGCTGCGCCGGCTTACTCATGCAATTTTCAAGGTCATAAATAATAAAACGTGAACGCGATCCAAAGCACTTTGGCTACTTTCACGCCGCAGTTTTCTCTCATATTGAAATACCTCAGAGACGCTTCTCTTCACGCGATTATTTTAAGTACAATGAATTTCTGCGCGAGCTTTATTTCGATTACGGAACTGATTTCCTCTGAAAATTATTTAGAGTAGAATTTATGACAGCTTAGAAAGTTAATAACTTTAAATTGATATGTTTTCTCGAACACCTTGAATTTTTAAACATTGGAAAAACCGCCATATGCAGGTCGTATACTACACGAACAAATTTAATTTTATACAAAAGTTATAACAACTTATAATTTTATATATATAAACCAACACATCTCCTTCTATATCTATAATGAATTCCATAAAGTTAACGTTAAGTTTCATTAATTAATCCGGGTTCTTTGAATGATGTATATTGTATAACACGCAGCGTCAGTTTCATAACTTTGGTCAGAAACTCCTGTTCAGATTTGTATCAAGAAGCTTTTTATACAAAAGCTTAGGAAATAAATTTAGCAATTGAATCGTCTATGTTAGCAGATATAATGATTTAATAGTTCGATAAATAATAATAATATTTATTATTACTAAATGCAGAAAATGGTATATAAATGCTGGAATTCCTAACATTTTACCTTTAAATAAACATTTCAACGGCATTATAGGAAAACCATTTACAAAAGGAGAAAGAAAACAAAGATCGTAATAAACATTTTATTCACGTACAAATGAACAATTTTGGGTCCAAAAGAATTGTAACTGTAATAAAATTCAAGACAGACAACGCGAAGTATCATACGCGAGTGATATGATAACATACCTCACAATTTTGCGAGTAACGCAATATGAATGCAAGATAAATCGCTCATATAAATTTCACGTCACGTAAACCAGCAAAAATGTTATCGGCGCTGATAAATTGATGGTTGCAAACGAAATGACGGAGATATTGTGGTAGGTCAGTGGACTGACTGCGGTTACTTTGCCGTTGTCCCTTAACTGCTCATTAGAATTTGTTTATGAATCTATCCTACTAATATATCTTGGTCTCATGAGTACCTCACTGTAGTGTTTCTGTACACATACAAATATATAGATACATAACTATAACCGTACAGTCCTTGAAAAACATTTCAACCACTTGCCTTTCTTGCAAGGCATTAGTCGAGCATTAGTTATTATAAAAAAATGGGAAACTTATTCCGAATTACATAGAATGAAGCTGAGTTCATAGTTAGATCTAACTAATCCTTGAATTATAATAATGACTTTTAGAGGGTTTGACTGTTTGTTCGATGTATGTGTTTGTTCGCGTTAGTCTCAAATAGTGCATAACCGAAAGTACGAATAGTAAGTTGGAGTGAACATTCAGCACGTGCTTTATTTTAATCGATTCACAAATAAGAGATTTATGCCAATAAAAGAAATCCTGTATCTACATTTTTACACTTGAACCTTTGGTTTCTCGAAGCAAAGAAATACCGATTACAAATTTCAAAATCACTTCACGTGGCTGTGGCTATACATAATGGTCTATAACTTGATACGTGGAAATCAAAACATATAAAGTTTGAATTGAAAATTTGATATCTATAGGTACTGCTGTAAACAGAGTGAGATGCGATGTATCCGTGTTCATTATAAAGTTTTAATGTTTATGTAACTTAATACTATGCAATCTGTTCTTGAATTCTCAACTCTCAAACTTAAATCATTTATTTCACTTACTTGTATATAAATACGTTAATAAATAAGCATCTAATATTTTGCTTTTACCAGCGGCTCGGAAAGGTGGCTTATAAAGAGTAGAAGAAACGGCAACAAAAATTCTCTAACACATCTTTTAAAATAATCTCTACACATATTATTATATTAGGAGCTTCATACTTCTCGAGTAAAATAAAATCTTTCCTGTGAAGAAGCTGAACTAACGAAGTCCCTGTTAAGGTTAGGTTAGGTTAACGGTTATAGATCAATATCCTCTATACACCTCAGTTTAATCAAGATGGGTTTTTACCCGCCCAGCTGGCTACATCATAAAATTGACTCCAAAATGTTTTTATACGTAGTATGGTTACAGGGTCACCCACTTGCTTTTTCGCTGGTGAAGCCTTAAATGTTACTAACGTCACTGAAAATGTGAGATCTAAGTATCAGGTAGATCATTTACTTGATAATATCAGAAGAAAAATACTGAATGACAATATTAGCTTAATACGAGACTTTTGAAGTTATTTTTATTGTACTTCATTAGAACATTAGAGAGTGCGCGAAAATATCGTCACAGCATTTTTAGTTTGCTTTATCTAAAATAAAAGAATCCTCCACCTAGTTTTTCAACGTTCGTTTGTCAGATGACGCTGTTTGCATTGCTTTGTTAACGAAAAAACATGTTACGAATAAAGCTAGGCGAAACATCATGCTCTAATATCACAAGAATACTACAATGAAGTTAATTTTCTCACCTGAAATGCCATCGTAGGTCCACCATTCCTCCCAGCTGACGCCGCTCACGACTGCAATCAAACCGACTCTAATTAAGTCTGCACAGTTCTCATTATGAATACTCTACAAGTGGAGTACATTTCTAGCACCCTATTGTCTCAAGAACTAGTCATACGATAACTTATGTAGATAGTTTTGTTTGATTACCTTAGTGATATGAGTCTAGGATACTTCCTTCACTTTGGGCCCTAAATATGAAGCTAAAATATATATTTAGTTATGAGAATGAATGTTAAATTTCAATTATAGATGTAAAATACAAATTGAATTGAAAGAGGAGATTTATTATTAGGTATATCATATTAAAAAGTAGTTTTACTATTATAGTAGGATTTACAATAGAAAGTAGCAGAAAAGGTTAAATTATGTTGCAGTGAAAATCAATTTTAGTTTAACTTGTTTTTACTATAAACTTTCGTTAGGACTTTGCTGCTATTCAAAAAGGAATATTAGTTCAAACTGGTGTTATGTCAATAGCCTCTGCACAGAGAGTATTCTACAAAATCTGCTACATGGTATGTTAGCTTGGATTCAAGATTGAATAGAACCTCAAAAATATCCCAACTTAGATCTTAATCTGTTTAGTGGTTTCTACATCATACTAGTATAGACATATGTAATTTAAGAAAGAATATATAAAAAAAAATAACTAGGTTAAAATGTCCATGGAAAGCAAATAACAATAAATACAAAGTTTCAACTAGTAATAACTCCTTTACATGTTGTCATATCATTATTTATGTACAGAACATCAATGCAAAGGTAACTTCACAGTTAATGTAAATTAAAGGCACAGACGAAACGTCTTTATTGGCTGCAAGCAATTAGTGACGCACTGTCAATCTTATTTATATCTCTTGTAGTATGTTATGTGTATGATGTATATACTGTGTGTAATGTGTATATAATATATTTATGTTTTAAGTATAACGGAACGTTATTAATGCACTGAAAATATTTGCGAAAAACTGCTAGCAGGCGTTTATTACCGAAATAACATATTTTTATTTTTAATATTGTTAAATTGTTTCTGCTTTTATTCGATTCGAATTCGATTTCTCTTACATATGGTAGAAACCTTAAGATGATTCATTGCTTATTTCATTCCGATTGGTTCTCAAATGAAAAAGATATCAAAATCTATATCAGTTTAAAAAGTTTAAAAGTTTTTGAGTGGATACAAAGTTAAAGGTTTCCGGAAACGAACCGTATGCAATTGCTATTTATGAATAAAGTAATGAACGTATCAAGTGTATCATATTATGATGTTCAAAAAATATTAGCCAAGTTTAAGGCTAACCTGATTGTAAGTAGTTCTTCTTCCATCGGAAAACAGACAGTTCTAAAGAAAACTAACCAAATGAGAACAATTGATATAGACTACTCAATGTGCCTTCTAACATGGAAGTAATCATACTTTGGCCATTTATTATTGGCCTACCATTAGTGGCCCAATACTGAGCACGGGTTTCTCCTCGTCACTGAGGAGATCTAGAGTATACTCCACCACACTGCTTGAGTGCGAACTGGTGGAGCGGTTAGTGGCCAACCCATATCGGAAGTTTTTAAGCCGCCTGAAGTCCTCTGACATGGCTTGACAACTGTTGTTTATGATAACACCCGGGACCGACGACTTAACGAGTCCGCCGAATCACGAAACGCACATGAATTTTTGCCACTAGCGGTCACCCATTTACGTACCGACCGCGCCCGCAGTTGCTTAACTCTGTCGATTGCATAGGATCGACACGAGCCGCCGGGCTATGAGCGCTTCATTATGATTAACTTATGATTAACAATCTAAATTCAAATCACATTCGAGTTATTTAACGCCAGGCTTCACGTAGTTCACGTACGATTGTGAGTCCTCTAAGGGACTTTCACGTACACTCGCGCGTATGTATCACGGCTAGTAACAATTTAGTACATTTACTTTGAGAAATTACCGTTACACAAGTTAACGTTACCCCATATGATGCCGTGAATAAAATCCTTGCCTAAAATCTTTTTAATTTTTTCTTTACACTAAATTCGATATCAATATTCGTATAATGTAAACTTTACGTACAAATCTAAAAAAATAATAAAAGAGAACGAAAATCAAAACGTTTTGATCAAGAAGCTATTGATGTTTGTGGACCACCGTACAAAATTCCCAATTGCGCTTTTATCTCTCGGATAACATTTCCTTAAATGAATGAATCAAAATGAAATAAATAAGCCAATGAACCGTGAAAGAGCTTCTTATAAAACAAAACATTTTCCTTGACAAGCCGCTGATTTTTACACTTCAGTTATTCGAAAATTGTTGGAAACAATTGAATGTTCTGTTAAATTGAACATTTATGTATAATTGTAATTGTATAATACTTAACTGTAAGCTATTTACATTATTTTAAGTAAATCATTCATTTTAAAACGTAGCGTAGTTTTAACATCAATTTCTTTTACTTTGTGTTTATGTATATTATAGGCTCTTGTGCCCCTAGTGGGCAGCCTATATTATAGGGGTAAACAAGTTGTGTTTTATTTTTTAGATAATTAGACCTAGAAGCGCGAAGGGGCTTGCGTCAATCCTAAGCGACCGACGGAATTGGAGTTGGAACAGCTTGCTTGCAGCAGGAAGCTTTAGGTAATGTGGTGAGACCTGTGCCCTGTAGGGGGCAACTAATTGTAGAAGGCAACCTAGACATACATTTATTAAACTGTATATACTTACAACTAATTAAAGAGAGTAGTAAGTCAAAGTGTTCAAGACGCCCCTAATAAAACAAATGCTAATAGAATGTGCTAATCCCTATTATGAGAACCATTCATTTTTGCCACTTTTATATCAAAAATTAAAGTCTTCATTAACAATAAAATGGATTAAATCCAGCACAACTAAAAAGGGACAGCCTAAATACAACGTTAATAAGTCACCGCAGATTCATGTTAGTGAGATTTGAGGATTAAAATTTCTAATTTGCACGTTCTGAACTTCTCTTAATTAAGATTATAAGATTATGATACTCGTAATACTTCAGAGCAATTAATTCGAAAATATTTACACGAAATTCCCGTGCCATAATTATCTGTGAAGTATCTTTCCTTTTAACAAGATATTCTCAGTTTACAGATGCTAGATAATTATTGTAACTTAACCATAACGACTTGCGTATTACCCAAATTACAATAAATTATTATTATTTATAGGTATACAAATTTATTTTCTTATTTTTTTTATTACTTGCATTGGTGACGCCTTCGGTGTTTCTGAAACCAATGGGCGACTGTGGCCATTTAAAATTGGGTGGTTATTTGCCGACTTATATAAAAAGTGTAACCTGTTGTTATTTTTACGCGAGTGGTAATACTATAAATAAAATAACCATAAGCTAGTTAGCGGTTGGACAATATCGGGTTATATAATTTCTATAATTGACATTTAGACACGCACGTTCGTTGCTAAACCATAACCCATCTGATTATAATCTTTACTGCGGTTAATATCCGTTTTTGCTTTCTATTCACTTAAGTTAACTTTGCCAGATACAATGTCGATGCTGCAGGCATTTGTATTTATGCCCATCAAACTGGAATAGAAATCTGTGTTTACCTGTTTTACTGAAACACGAAAATGAATTTTTTTACACTTACTGCTGTCACACTAATTTAACTAAGTAACAAGAGCTAAAGTCTAAATCTTCACTAGGTTATATTTTAGTACTCATAGAGGACATTTGAAAAACTATTCTGTGCTATACACAATTTTGTTTATTCAATATATGTACGTTCCATTTTAACTGTCAAATTTCATCAACGTCACCCCCATCACCAGAATGGCGATAAATTAAAAAAAATGTACAGCCATGATTGGAAAAACGAAATAAATTAGTTAATAAAAGCGGGCGAACCAGAATACATATTCAGGAACGTGCAGTTGAAATGTATACCAATCTCGAAACTTACTCGATACACGCCTGATTTATGCTTTTAATTTAAATTTTTGCATTCGCCAGGCGAAGTTCGCCACGGACGCGCAGCCTGCATTGCAAATATATGTCGCAGCGGAGTCGAGAGATCGTTTCCAGTTTCGATTCGATACAGCTTGAGCGAACTGTTGAGTTTTAATCTTTTAATGCTACTCAACAAACTTCGTCCGTGGAATACGCCCGCATTCCATATGATGCATACAGTTGACATGTTATTCTGTTTGCGAATGCAGTTTTTATTACTTCCAAATGAGAATACGCAGTAACATGCGCAAATAGTCAGTGCTCTCGTTATCAAGTTTAGTGCTAACAAGCATAGTGTGCCACGCTATCGGAATAGTACTGTTTTGCATGTATCGATATCGAGGACTGTAACTGGAAGATTTGCGAAAATATTTAAGAAAAACTGTTAAATACCCCCAGTATTATTTAATACAATGGGGGGTTCACTCGCTAAAACCCCCTGAATAGCCTGCTGACGCACACGGGAATTGTAGGGAATCTCCAAGGAAAGCGCCATTGATCAAACACGTTTAGCTTATAAAACTTTACTTGACGTAGGATCTATCTAATAAAAGACAAAATCTCGTCTGTAGAATAGATTACCCCTAAAATCGATTTTACAAACATCTCGATGCACCAATTAAAATCTTAAGTTCATGATAACGTTTCATAACTATTTACTTTCCATTAATAGAACTTACTTAAATGTAAAACGAATAAAAACGTTTTCGAATTTAAACGCTTAGTACGGAAACTATCTTAAAACGAGCATAAAATTGAATTCTTATGCATTGCTGCATTTTGCAGACGCGATTGCTACGTGACGGAGGGAAGTGCCCGCCTGGGAGACGCCAGTCAGCATCTGTTTTGTAGTCTTAACTCTCGACAGTCTCAGACGAAGGCGCATACCTCTCCTCGAATATTAAATTATTTCACAAACTGATTTAGGTGCGATTGAAATGAATAAGAACATTTATTTCTCATAACACTCAAATGAAATAGTACCAGTTACAATATTTCAAAGGTATTGATGTCGCTATCAAATGTTGAAAACGTGAGCAATTCGCAGCCGACGAACTCCACAAAGAGCTTCAACCATGCATCGGAAATGAATCAGTTTCCGTTCTGAGTGAGGCAAACAATATATCTCCGCGCGCCCCAACATCCAAAACTACACCCTAAATCATAAGTAGTAGAGCTTAATTATATAATTCTATTGGGTTTTCAACCAGGATGCACTACCTGGCGAAGATAGATAGAACTGTGAATAGTATCACGTGTTTTAAATTTATGTTACGAGTTTGTAATGCCCAAGGTTAATGGTTTCAATTAAGAACAGATAGCTTCGGGGTGTGCGTTATAAGAATTTAAAATCCGATGCACGTTGCTGTAACTTTCTTAATGATTTTTTGATGCAGTGAGCTATTAAAACGAATGGAAATGTCATCGATGTATGAAATAAATAAAATCACGTGGAAAATAGGCAATTTCACGGTGCATTGGATGTTCTTTGCCTAGCGTGCGAGTAGTACGAAGCCCGCACCGTCGACGCCTGCACGACAAAAGCTTTATTGGTGCGAATAATTTCCGTGGTAGGTACCTACCTGAGTTTTTTCATACTTCCTGCCGTTCATTTCAATTGCGTCACAATTATTCAAAGCTTTATTGCAGAATACTCACAAACGGTCACAGTTCTGATTGAATTTTAAACGCAGAGTCAGGCTGAACTTTCACGTGTAAACTAAATTGCGCTCAATTGATTTCGGTCCATTAAAATATTTTGTGTGTATCTTTTCAATAAATTCATAGTTTATATTATACAAATATTATTTATTTTTCATTTGCTACATGACCAGGCTTTATTGTTAATTGGACATAAGAAGCAGATTTTATTTCGTATTATGATATAGTCTTATTATTAACCTTTCGAAGAGATACGATATGATAAGGAAATTGGAATTTATGACATAATATAAGAACAAAGTACAGAAACGTTAACAGATACGGAAAATGACTTACTAAGAAACAGATAAGGATAATGACTTACATTAATTTTACTAGACAGTGAGCATATTAGATACTTTATTACTTGCCATGCTTCAGTTTTCAGAATGGTTTCTCTGATATAAATAAGTGCATGTAAGATCAGTTAAACATTATTGGGTGTCGGTGAAATTGGCCTGGGGCGCTCGGGTAGCAAATGGAATAAACATCGCCCATATATCACGGTCAAATCAAGACGTGTATTTCAGTTTGCATTTGCGATATGTTTTCACTTGGATGCATTTCATTTATTTAAGGAAGGCTTTGGAACTAATTATTTATTTGGATAGTACGGTTTCGAGTTTAGCCGTGATATTTGTATACTAGCGGCTTCGAAAGATGTTATCCTTTAACATATAATTCTTTAGGATCGAACTGAGGATCTAACTAATTCTCGAATTCACTTGTTTAAGAAATACCATTCAATCAGTTGAACCGTTTAGGAGGTTAGTGACATACACACAAACCGAACATTTTTATATTTAAAAACATGTATCAACATAATATTAAAATGTACTTTTAGAATAAGGTTTAAGTTACATTATTTGCTTCAGGAGTCTTAAAACTATGAAACTCATTCAATAATTCCTTATCGTAAGAATATTTAGAAATCATAAATATGGGTGTATTTCAATATACGTAAATATATTTTCTTTCTTTCTATTTGTCTAATTGTAGTAAGATTTTGAAATAAAATTGTACACCTTTCGTACTATACGTAATGAAGCAAAAAAACAATTGCGCCACATTTGGTATTCCAACGCTACATGCATGTCACTGCGTTAGAAATTCATAGCGTGAACTCTTGGCAATGCTAATTCTTCGCTAATATTTTGCGATCTGAAAATTGTAACTTTATACAATCTATTTATATAGGAACATATTATATGAAACACAACAGTTTTAACACCAATGTTCGCTTATTATTATATTACAATATCTACTACATTATATAGCTAGGTTGGAGTTGCTTATTCATATGTACATGTAATGTCGAAACTACTGATAAAATTACGAAATGTGTACGAAATTTTTGGTTACAGTCTTTAAGGGATATTTTTTAAGTATTATCATTGAACTAATTTTATTACTTAAGGTGTGAAATGGGAAACGTGAAAAAATATACTAGAAAAATGCATTTTCAATTGAACATTTGTTGGTTTCTATAAAATAGTGAATGCTGAAAACCAATTAATCTTGACGTCACATAGTGTGCTTTACTATGATATATTAATCAACATTTTTATGTTGATCTATGTGTACTATAAAAGTAACTATAATATAAACGGAAGCGAGGCAACGGCGCAAGTAGCCAATAAAGTAGCGGATGTTAAATGATTACCGACGGCAACTTTACTTATGATAATACAGCACTGCAATTAAATACGTAAATTTTTATTTACGTACACTCGTTGAAAAGTCGATGGTAACTAGCCAGACAGGGAAAATACTGTACCATGCATGAGTACCGCCGGGATTAATCTAGGTGTTACAGAGAAGCGAACCCCAACAGATTTATACAAATCCTCATTAATACGAGTTATAAATGTGAAAGTGCATTATTGGATAATTCCTGTGTTTTAATGCCACAATGTTAAAACAGATTGATGCAATTTTTACGGCACAAATATTATAGACTGAAGAGCCAGACAACATTGGCTATAACCGAATGTAGATTTAAAGAAAGGTCAAAGAAAGCCCTTAAACTTTTTAAGCTTAAACTGCTGAATAAATTTTTATGACAAATGGTTTGAAGATTTTTTATGTTAAATACCTAAGTGAAAGGGCAGTTGCTCATTTAATATAAAAAAAATCTTCAAACTTTCAAACAAATCCAATCCCACTTAATAGTAAGTTATGGTGAAGTCCTCGATGGTAGACGCACTTAAAAACTTATTAAAAACCTATTCACTTGTCATTTCACTCTCAAGATTTTTCAAGACTACAACACCGAAAAATATTTTTAATGAGCAAGCAATGTTCAACGTCTGTTAAAACTTAAATCCGTCCATTGAAGTCAGGTCACTGCATTCACGTGTATTTTATTTTAACATTCTAGTACAAATACTTCAGTAACCTAGATACAAAAGCACAATATATAAGAATGTACTCGGACCCACATTGATGCAGTCACGTTACGTATTCAAAGCGTATCGCGCACCGGGTGAGCTTCTACCTATGCTAATTCGGTACTACTTGATACTGCATATCTGTAACATACGTGTACTTGTTACTTTGATCATTTAAATCGAATTCATGTAAATTTATTAAGAGAATTTTAGTAATGATGTGTGATTAAATTGTAAAACGATTTATAGATTATGTAAAAGTATTTGGTTTTTAAAGTATTCGGTGTTTAGAGAAATTATAATCAACCTTATTTAAAAATTAACAATGCGTAAAAATAAAGGGTTTCATACCACGTTACCATTTTACGTTGTAACGTTTGAATATGACTTTTTATATACGTGTTACTGTACAGTTATGCTCATCAATTTTAGCTTCTATAGAGAAACAGAAATAGAAGCTCCTCAGAACATTGTTATTAAAATGCAAATATTCTTAACCCTAAACCGGACTGGTATATAAATCTCGTAATTTCTAAACGTCTCTGTTATTTCGTATTTACAGACAGACATAAAAACATTCCAAGAAAAATTTTATGGGTTTTATATCGTTAATAAAGTTTACCTACGTTAAATTTTCTAAAGTATTATAAGCACCGATTTAGATTACAGTAAAAGTCCTATTACAGTTTTAGAGAATAATATTTCTTCTTGTGCACGAATTCTTCTGTAACACAGTTTTTTTAAACGATTCTGCAGCCGAAAGAAGTTCTTTAGGTCTTTATTGTAGGCATAAGTAAATAGATATACACAATAATTCAAATTTTAGTGCAAGAACAATTCAGTGAAGCAAAGTTAAATTAAAGTCGCATGCGGATTCGGAGTCGGCCGGCGAGCTTAAAGCCGTGCCACCTGTGCCCCTGAAACAATTTGTGGCACGAACCACGACTTGTATGACTCCTGTTTACTTTTATGCAATTTGTTTTTCATATCTACAGGTTTTTTTATTTGCAAGTTAGTTTTCCCTTTCTGTGTACTCATAACGAACGTAATGCGCTTCTATTTGGTTCTTTCTTAGAATTAATTTCTTCATAGAGGATTCATCGTTGATACTAAGCTATACGGTTTAAACGTCTTTACAATATTTTAGTTTAGACTGGATTATACGGTTATTTATTATTATTTTGACGGTATTCGTACTGTAGTATCATTCTGACACCTGCTAACTATACTAAGCCGTGACAATACTAAGCATTTCTGCCTGAAGGGATTAATTACCAGCGACACTAATTGAAGCGTAGGTCAGCCCCTTGTTATTTGAGCGTACCTTTTGTCCAACTGATTATTATGAACCTACTGGAATATCCACAATTACATTTCCAATTTAAATAATTATAGGTTACTACGGTGAATGTTGAGTAACAGTAAAAATTTAAATATGAGTAAAAAAGATCCTTTTTCATCTACCATGTTTTCCAAAAAGTCAAGAAAACTTTAAGCTTGACAATTACTGCTATAGACTAATTTATATAAAAATCAGGAACAGTATTTTATTTTTACATTCTTAAACAAAAAAAATTAAATCTCTTCGGTTAGATACTGATTGATAGCTCTAACCAACAAATCTAGAAGAATGAATCTTTTTAAACTCTGTACATGGATTCCATATAAAGGAGGAGTACGGAATAAATTGGGGGGAAAAATATATAACTATAAAAATAGTTTCAAATGATTTGAAATTAACTGAAGAATGGTACTCGCTAAGTAAACACCGGGGGAAAATACCTGCTAATTAGTCGAATAACTGTATAAGGCATTCAACCCATTTATGGCGCAATACGAGGAACCGGTCGTCTCTAAGGAGAAGCCGAGAGCATACTCCAGCATGCTGCTCAAGTGGAGAACCCTAAACAGATTAGGGGCCTATCCAAGTGTCTAAGTTTTTACCGCCCGACGGCCTCAGGAAACTGGCACTGATGGTTTAACGTGCTCTATGAACAACGGAAACGTTAGAGAAATTTTTAACACTAGCTATCACCCATCTAAGTACCAACAACGCTTGCAGTTGATAAGAGTGGTACCTTTAACTTTGTAATAAAGTAAATCAATTAACAGTGTGGACTTCGTGACATTACGTCTGTACGTAAAATGTAATATTTTCATAACCCATTATGTGCCAGTAAGGCCTAAGTTTTAGTGCGCAACAAATACCTAGTGAAGCGAAGTTAAATTAAAGCCGTATACGATTTCGTCGTCGGCCAGAGCTTAAGGCCACACCACCTGCTCCGCTGAAAATACAATTTGTGGCGCAGCTTTTGTCGTACTTGTTTACTTTTATACAATTTATTTTTCTTGTTTATATACGTTGTTCTGCATGACTGTTTATTCAAAGTATTTTTATACCAGATGGTGGCCGTTGTCGTGAAGTGGTTTCATTTGTTTCACGGTACATTTGTTCTACCTACTTACTATTTGAATTTATTGTTATCTTAAACGTGACGTTTATATTTAATGTTTAGTTTTTTGTGTGTAAAATTGCTAACATTTACTGTGTCAAATATTATCAGTTCTCTATTTCAGTTCGTAGTGATCTTGCCTAAGAAAAGAAGGAAAAGAATCTTGAGGTCGATTTTTGGTTGGGGCAGATATTTATATGCCAGATATTTTTGTCTAAGATTTCTGATTTGTGTCGTCCATTCCACACTTAACATAATCCCAATGCGGAGGTATGTAAGCGTTAATTTATAATTTTGTTATGTCTATGGAAAAAGGTTTTGAAAAAAATATTTCTACGGATAAATCAGCACGTACTAGTCTCAAATTGTACAGCTGACGATATGCTGTCGCAATAAGTCTCTATTTTGAAATATTTTATAAATTGATTATGGTCCCTTGAAATAGTTCTTTTAAATCCGTTTGCTTTAAAACATTACTTCCGGATATTTTATCTATGCATGGATCATATTACTAATGTTACTTTAAAATTTTGAATAATAGCATCAAGGGACGGGTGAAAAATTGTAAAACAAAGAAGTATTCCTACTGACACCCTAAAAGTCAAATAGATTTAATTCCATTTTACTGTTTTTATCTTTTAACTTGCTATATTATTCAATGTAACGCAAGCCTATATCTATTTAGTAAAAGATTATTAATAATTACTTTTCCGCTTGGAATATTAGACGGACTAGAAATAACCAACTGTTACATTTTTAGTCACAAATAACCTTTACATTCAAATATTGTGATAAAATCATTTTATGTAAAGCCGCCTAAAGCTCAAGTGACACGCAAAAGGGGCAAAACATGATAATTTTGATTTCTTCCGTTCTGGAAATTCTGACCTTGTCAAACATTCTAAAGTCCACGACGGCTTACCTCCCAAACATAATGGTGTTCGCTTAATAATGGGTCAACATTCGAGCTATGGAGTGGTTCGAATATTTGCGTGAAATTTTAAGCTCCTATTTAGCACAAAATATATTTTAATCAATAATTTTGTACTAAAATTGTTTACAGTGATGGGATAGAACACCTGTCTTGATACCTTTGGACTAAAATGAAGCGTAAAATCTTTTTTATGTGTTTTGCTTCTAAAGTTGGAAAGGCACTTAGGAGTTCATCGCTTTCATTTTGAACGGTGTTGGTGTCGATCACGCCTTTGTTTTGGACGAAGGCTTTATCATCATATCTGTTTGTCCAAATTTAAATTTTTTTTAAAGAAACTTCTTTGTTGTTTTAGCATAAAATTTGTATATAAATAATTCAAGTTCGCTATTAAATTTTCCTATCGACGTACATGAGTACCTACATATGCCAAAACTGATAAATATACAGTAATTATCACTATACGAGATATAAAATCCCATAACAAATAAGATCATATCTACTGCATACGCAGAGGAATGTAATTATTTTCATGGTGATTCGAAAAGTGTAAAGTTAGGAAACTATTTAGGTACTCTCTCTCGTACCTACTACGAGTACATAAGCTTTATTTATTTTTGACAATTATTATTTTTCAGTCATTTATTTAATAAACGTGCGACCCATTCTCGCTTCGTTTCGGCATGTATTTTACTTTGTGAACAGAAAGATCGACTTTAATTGTTTTAATAATATTATGTTACACAAGTTTGCATCACGCGTGTCGTGTCAGTGTGAGCACAAATTCAGAATGTGATAATATTATTATGTAATGAATTATGATTCATAATGCCATCTATGGCGCTTATTTGATTGAAACGTATTTAGCATAAAAGTGAGATACTTTTGCGGGATAAAAAGGAACCTTTGACACTCTTCATTCCTTCAACTATCTCCATACTAAATGTCACATCGATCCATGGTTTCGTTTTTATGTGACAGAAGGACTAACGAACAACCAAACAATAATGAAGAAGTGGAAGGTACATATTTATTTATACATACCTATGGAAGATATTTGAGAAAGATTATTGTGGATATTTATTAACACAGTGAGTGATACTAGAATTCTGCTCTGTGTTTCTGTGTGCTTACCGAGGCTTATCTCAGAAATAGCATGAAGCGTTCGAATGAGTTAAACAACTGCGGTCTTAGTTAACTGTGGTAGTTAACAGGATGAGTGACCGGTAGTGGCAAAACTTCTTCAGCGCTTTAATATCGGATTGTTATCGTAGATTGCAAATATTAAGTGACGCGAGATGCCTTCGGGCGGCTTAAAAAAATCTGACACCTGGATTGGTCACTAAACGTCAACTTCTCTTTACCTGTTTCTTAGAATAGTTAATCGACCGACATAAATTCAATATCCAAATCACAACTCATAAAAATAATATTAAGAGCTAAAACCAGCACACCTTTCCCGTAATATTTATAAGGTGTACAAATAGAGGCGTGGCGCTATAGAGAGAGCAAACAAGATCATAAAACAAGTCACGGGAAAGAGCCTATATATAATCAGCTTAGTGATAAATTGTTAAACAACACGCTACCGACACAGCTGCTTCCGGCTTGATTGACGCCTCACTTCGCTTTGTAGTTCCTTCGCTAACTACAGAGCGACGAACTCAATGTTCGATTAAAGTTATAAACGCCTCAACTAATTCCGTAATTGTTTTACTTGTTCGATACACGTCGAGTACACCGGACGTTTTTATTACTCTGCTTACTTATTGCATAAAATACTTATTAACCTCATAGTCAAACTTTGAATAAACTATGTGTGCGTAAAGATTACAAATTACTGGACACGAACAATGTTAAAGTATTAGTAGGCAGTAATAAAAATAAAGTGATATAATAATGTACTTATTTTCGTACTGTCATTGATATTGTTTTGATTAATGATATGAATAGAATACTATTATTTTGTTCAAGACGATTAATTTATTTATTATTAAATTTTGCTCGGTACATTCAATATACATATATGTATAGTATAAAAAAAAGAAAATCTGAAAATTTGTCAGTCTAAACTTAAAGAGAATAGTGGAAAAGTACAAACTATTCTGTTTTAAAGCTACTAAATCCATGTCGCAGCGTTGTCGGAAAAAATGTAAATCTTTATTTAATGGTTCTTTCGGGCTCGGACACTTAGCAGGACTGATGGCCGCCGCAGATCCTATCTGTAAACAGTTTGAGCAATAACCGCTAAACCCCGAGAAAGCATTCATTTCTTTTAGCTTTACTGCGAAGATTAATCATGGTTTTTACATTTAAAAAGAAACAATTTTCAATCTAGGCCGTGGACAACTGCGATCCTACAAATAAGCCGCGTCCTATCGACTTAAACCGGAGACTGATTTATTATCATTTGCCCCTAGTTATGCGAGTCTATAGAGTTTTTGTTGCGATTTAAATAAATTTAATTAGTTTGACAATTTACCTGCGATGGAGTAGAAAACCGTCAATAGGGCTGAAGCTGTAGCCGCTCTAAGGAGGCTGTGCATTGTCTACGAAACGCTTTCTTCCGAGCCCGACATTGGAAACAGACTACAACTTCACCGTTGCACATTCGTCTTCCTTTAACTTTTTCATTATATACGATGTAGATAAAGTCTAATTTACAAGGCAGCTAGATTTTCTTCTTCTGAAGTGCTTCATAGTGAATTCTGAAACAAAAAAAATGTATTGTTTACTTCCTGACTAGTATCAACAGAAGTTAAAATAACTATTCGAAAAAAGAAAGTCGAATGCTAAGAACATAATATGGACAAGTGTTATGTCTGTGGTCAAGATTTTACGTAATCATCATTGAAAATTTTTACCTTTCGAACATTTTATTACTTCCAAAAAATTATCTTTAATTTTATAGTTCAATATCTATGCTCCAATTCTATATCAAAGAGAAAGAAAAGTCTCTTTCGCGTGACAAATTCATCAACGCCTAGTCAAAACTACTGATAAGTTTGGGCGAAAGGTTGCTATAATGCAGGCCAGCAAAAAGAAAGGATATTGAGAAATAGAGATTGGTCTAAAAGTGTAGAACTAGTATTGAAGTTTATACGCGTAGATGAAGAAACATGTTTGATTTGAAATACAAATACAAATACTGAAATTATTTAAGAAAACAATCATTTATCAAAGTTCATTATTTAGAAGTACAATATCGTATGGTGTATATAAAAAAAATATTGTCGAAGTAGGTGAAGAATTTTTTTCACACTGAAAATTATAAATTTTGATCTCTATAGAATAAAAATAACTGGTTTTCTATTTTCTGTGCTCCGCCATATTGGATTTAGAGTGACGTCATACAGCTAACCATGCATTGTCATCCAAACTAAATATGTATACAAAATTTCAGCTCAATCGGTTGAAGATATCGGCTTCAAAATTGAGTTGCAAGATTCCACCCGAACAAACAGACATACATATGTACTTACATACACTGCAAGTTAAACAAAAGCTTTTAATAAAAGATTTTAACAAGAAATGCTGAAAACTAATACATCTTGATGATGCTAAATGGAACTAAAAATATTGTAAGAATATCCTTTACTTTACATTAATAATTATTTTTAAGTACAAAATTTAACACTGAAATGATGCGAGGACGGATAAATAGTAATGAAATAAAAATAATGCAACATTACACGTTTAATCACCAATGGAGAATATCAATTTAATAAATTATGAAAATATTTTTGTTACAAGATTTCGAATAAAGTTCGCTATTCAAATTGTACAATTTAAATAACGCGATTTGTAGAATGTAACGTAAATTTAATATTTGCGCTCTGTCATGAACCCAGATAGTAAAGACAGTTTGCTTATGGGTTAAATGAATTTTATATTAAAGAGAATTTTCAACCGACAGACCGACAGTATAATGTCAAAGAAGCGGAAAACGCTCAGCCATGTATCTTGGAAGGAACACTGCAAAGAGAACAGGAATTCTGTTTTGGTTTATCAGAATTTTATAACTGCTTTGAGAATAATATCCTTTATGCTAAAATACTTTAGACTTATTTATTTGGAGACGTCTTACCTTTCTATAGCTTTACTTTTTTGTATGTTAAGATATAGAGATATACTATTATATATAAAGACAATACATATTATTAATAAATTAGTTTTAAAATCATACGGTTTTTCTAGAGAATCCTCATTAGTTTCGCCTCGAGAAACATATTTTATTGTCCAAAAAAAATTCTAAACCAATTTTTATTCATATTTATTAGTCACTTTACAAATATCATGTTTATTAAATTTTTAACCTTTTGGAATTGGTTTTACTACTTTTACGTTTTTTGGACCGGTAACGCATCAGGGATGCCTTCGTTGACCAAGTGCGACGGCTACCGTTTAAAATGGCGACTCCTTTAGTCGTTAGTTACATAAAAATGAATATATATTTTTTGTTGTTTGTATTGATAACAAACCTTACCTATAATAAAAAAGACCAATACGCATTGCAATAAATAAATATGTTTATAATTTATAGAACACAAAATTTGTTGCATTATTCCATTAATTGGGTTGATAATTTCATAACGCGTAAAATGAATTCAAAGTATTTTTTTTAGCGAAGGGTCTAGTTCTGTAACAAAGTGCATAGTTGAAAGTATAGTAATCGAGATAATGTATGCTCGCCTAAAATTCAAATTATTTTCAAAATTCCTGGCGCTGCGAAATCATTGACACATTCATTATAAATCAAAAACGTGTCTAATTTGCGTCCATTATTTTGCAATTCGCGGAATGCAACGACCTACATCGAATTGAGCCATCTGATTAAATTCATGCGCCATTCAATTACCATTTCTCACTAGCTTGATACGGGAGACACGTACCACTTAATTAGAAATTCATTAGGAATTCTATTGCAATACAAAGTACATCTTGTGTAATAAAGCTTCCATGCTGTCTGTCATTTCTATGCAAACATTATGTTTTGCTCAGGTATATCATGGGAGTATCAGGTATCAGGGGAGTAAGGGGGAACGGAAATAACATCTTAACCGACCCAAATGTCAACCTCACCTGCACGCATTATCTTTCTCTTCTCCATGGAAAGTTGATGACGACGGTTTCCCAACCGTCGTGGTGCTCCCTGCTAGACAACCGACGAGGCTCTGGCGACCGAACAATGGCGGTATAACCATACGTCACCCCACTGAAGTCTCAGTGGGAAGAGGCTACAGCGACCTTGAAGGCAAAATAACTTCTAAAATGTCTGGTGCAGAAGGCAAGGGGAAACCACTGCACTACTTCCCAAGAAAGTCATGAAGGTAAACAAAAAAGTACAGATGTGGCCATGCGACCCGCTTAGCAACCGGCGCCATACTGCGTTCGGGGCAGATGGTGTGAAATGTGCTACCGACCATGCGTGTGTAGGAAACCAGGCATTGCATGGAATAAGGACTACTGGAATATCCATGAAGTTACGACATATCCAGAAGATAGGTACGTGGAACGTACGTGGCTTACTACAACCAGGAAAGCTTAGCATACTTGAAAGGCAATTGGACCGTTGCAGTCTGAGTATATGTGGACTTAGCGAAACCCACTGGAGAGGCAATGGACACTATACCACGGAGAGGAACATTGTATACTTCTCCAGCAATCATAACAGCAGCAGAAATGGAGTAGCCTTTCTAGTTCCAAAACACTTGAAGAATTGCGTGATTGGATACGAACCCGTCAACGATAGAATAATCAGTATCAAACTTAAAGGAAGTCCTATTAACTTAAACCTAATTCAGATCTACGCCCCAACAAGTACTACAAGTGACGAAGATATAGAGACCTTCTACTCGGCTCTGGAGACTACCATCATGAAGATCCCTAAGAGAGAGCTACTAGTCATCATGGGTGATTTTAATGCAAAAATAGGTTCCGACGCCCATCTGTTGAGTCACTGCGCAGGCAAATATGGACTTGGACAGCGTAACGACAGAGGAGATCGACTTATACAATTTGCTGCCGATAACAACATGGTGATAGCAAATAGCTTATTCCAACATCACCCTCGGCGACTTTACACATGGACATCACCTGACGGGAATTATCGTAATCAAATCGACTACATAATGATTGCGTCACGTTGGAGGACTTCAATTAAGAATACGCACACTTTGCCTGGCGCCGATTGTGGATCAGACCATCAACTTTTGGTAGCCAAGCTACAGTTAAAACTAAGAGCTGTCAGGAACCCTGAACAACGTCAAAGACTCGTAGTTGGAGATAACTCGAAGTTTAAAGCAGCACTTCAAAAAAATTGGTCAAATTGGACTTCTGGTGACCATGGTTCAGAGTCTTCTGATTTGATCTGGGACCGGGCCAAACAGGTAATTTGTGGCGCTATCAAATGTTCTAAACCTTGCGTAGGGACTCACAAGAGACAACATTGGATGAGTGATAGTACACTAGCACTTGTTGACGAAAGACGCGAAATGAAAGCCTCGGGAGCTGAAGTGAGAGAACTAAATGCGAAGTCTGCCCAAATACAAGCTGCTTGTAGGCGTGATCTTAACACCAAATACCTGAATATTGCCAAAGAACTTGAAACTCACGCAGACAAACATGAAACTCGAGACCTCCATACGAAAATTCGACAAATCACCAAATCTTTCAGCGCCAAAACCTGGGCTATTGAGAACTGCCGAGGTGAAACAGTAACGGAAATAGATAAGATTGCCGAAACATGGAAGGAATACTGCCAATCTCTGTTTAATGATCCACAAGCGCAATGTTTTATGTCGACAGAGCCACAAGATCAGGACAAAGAGCCAATCATTCTCAAGGATGAAATTAGAGGCGCAATAAACCATCTTAAGAATGGGAAAGCTACGGGCCGGGATTCAATTCCAATTGAGACCATTAAAGCCTCAGGAGAGTATGGTGTACAGATCTTTCATCAATTATGTAATAAAATATGGCAAACAGGAACATGGCCTCAAGATTGGTCCCATACTGTACTTGTTCCGTTACATAAGAAAGGCTCCACTAAACTGTGTAGTAATTATCGCCTTATTGCTCTTATTTCGCATGCGAGCAAAATTCTATTACACGTATTGAACGAAAGGCTCAAGTCATATTTGTCAAGGGAGATAGCACCTGAGCAGGCAGGCTTCGTCAAAGGCAAAGGTACCAGAGAGCAAATCCTTATAGTGCGTCAAATAATCGAAAAATCTCGTGAGTTCAACAAGCCAACATATATATGTTTCGTTGATTTCGCAAAAGCCTTCGATTCCGTTAAATGGCCTAAACTTTGGAATACTCTTTTAGAAATGGGCACCCCAAAACACCTCGTTCACCTCCTTCGAAGGCTCTATGAAGAAGGAACAGCATCTGTAAGAGCGGACAATACCTACTCGAGTCATTTTAAGCCTAGTGCCGGAGTTCGTCAAGGGTGCATAATATCACCGCTTCTATTTAATATCTACACAGAGCTTATAATGAGAATAACCCTTGAAGATTGGACAGATGGAATTTCAATTGGTGGCTTGAAAATATCCAACTTACGCTATGCCGATGACACCACCTTATTCGCATCCAGTGCTTGTCATTTGGAAAAACTGTTGCAGAGATTGGAATACATTAGCCTTGAATTTGGACTTCAAATAAATCGAAGCAAGACCAAGATTATGATAGTAGACAGGGCCAATAACAACTTACCCGAAATTATCCAAATTGCTAACTGTCAAGTAGTTCAGTCATATATCTATCTAGGGGCACTTATCTCAAACAATGGCGGATGCATAGATGAGGTAAGACGACGCATAGCGATTACGAGATCTGCTATGGATAAGATGAGGAGAGTATGGAAAAATCGGAACATCACAAACACCACCAAAACACGCCTAGTCAAAACGCTTATATTCCCTATTTTCCTCTATGCAGCAGAAACCTGGACCGTGCGGGAGAGTGAGAGGCGTAAAATAGACGCCCTAGAAATGTGGTGCTGGAGAAGAATGTTGCGAGTACACTGGACTTCTTTTCGCACAAACACTTCTATACTCAACGAGATAGGTGTCAAGCAGCGGTTATCCTCTACAATACGAGCTCGCATTCTTACATTTTTTGGACATGTTTCGCGGCGTGGACATGGTTCAATAGAAAAACTCGTAGTACAAGGCAAAGTCGAAGGTACAAGACCTCGCGGCAGATCACCCATGCGCTGGACTGATCAGGTCAAAGCTGCTGTGGACGCCCCCGTCCACGAATGCACGAGAAAGGCAGCAATTCGAGACGAATGGCGACGAATTGTGAAGCGTGCCACAAATACCTCCACATGACCACGACCACTCTGGCAAGAGTGAAACGACTCAGAAGAAGAATAGATAATAGATAATGTTAACGACAACCCTATGACAACACGTATGAGCGATGCCGACACGGTTAGAAAATGTAGGGGTGCATATTTCAGCGCTTACGTTCACCCAACTTAGGTACAGAAAATAGTGCTAGATGTGAAAATATCATCTTAGTACATAATTATATACTGTATAAATATATATGTAACATTTTTTGTCTGGAAAACTCGAAAAATATAAAACGAGTAGCAGACCCGGCCACACGTTGCTGTAACAAAGGTTTATATACTCAATTTAACCGAATAATTACAACGCCATCTGTTAGAATCTTATAGAACTAATCCTTTTTAAGATATTAAACAAATAATTATCAATAAGATAATATTCGGACAATAAATTGAGATGTAATCTATCCTATCTTTCAAGTTGGATCAAACTGCACATAGTGTGCTAAATTTGATTCAAATCGGTTGAGTAGTTTAGGAGTCCATCGTGGACATACACCGTCACACGTAATTTATATATATTAAGATAAACAAGGAACTTAAACCGTTAGATGCAGGGTGTTTCCAAAAGGGTTTTGAGTATGTATAATTAACATTCTCCATCAGCTCGCACTGGAACAACTTGGAGTATACTCCAGGCCTCTTGAGTGATGAAGAGAGACCCGTGCTGTGTTTTCGGTTATTAATGATCTTAAGCATTAACAACTAACATAATCGCTTGTGAATGGACAAAAAACCGCCTTCTATTATATACGCCATATTAAATATTCCGATTCCGAAGTCATACGCATCAAGTAAAAGCGCGTTATTAGGGATATATCAAAAAGTACTTCTCAGAGGTTGTCCAAATTCACAGGGGACCACATATAACTTCGGAATATTTGAGGTGGTTTTTGTTTTTACTCCATTTACAAAGCTATTATATAACAACATCACGCCTACATAATGAAAGGAAGCACTAAAAAGGAAGAAATGAGTAGTTAGACGGTGCCTCTTTAATTATACTAGATCAAAGGCCTCGTACCGTATATTTCTTAACTAGATGAACCAGCAAACGTTGTTTTGCCATATTAATTATTATTTAAGAACAATTTTTATAACCATAAAAATGGTTATAGTGGGTTAACCTTAAAAGCTACACATATGCTGTCGCGGACTTTTATTTAGAACTTCTAGAGGGGAACAATATTGCAGTACATTATTTTTTAGTATCTTACACCGTTTACTCAGCGCACGCAAGGAAAGCTCAAAATTTTGCCGTTTCCGCAATATTTTTATTGCTGCTCCTCTCCTATTCATCTTAGCGTAATGTTTGTGTGTTAGCCTATAGCCTTCCTCTATAAATGGACTATCTTACACCAAAAGAATTTTTCAAATCGGTCCAGTAGTTCCTGAGA
>DWJN01000423.1:0-24428 GCA_018248895.1 Carystus phorcus
TATGTTTGGTGAAAAATACATACAACTTTATCAAAGTGCTAATGTAGAACGTCAATGTGTAAATAGCGCCCTTGGGATCCAAAGTTTTAATCTAACAAGCTGGTCCTAAGTGTGCAACGGTCTTTAAGCTAGTTACTGACGTATAATACCTCTCATTATAACACGTGCAGACGTTTGTAAATCATTAATGTAGTCTGCCTACACAAGTCTGAAACTTAGAATGATGGTCGTTCACCTTTACTAATTCCTTGGGTAAAATGTGGACTTATTTTATCCATCGATACATACAACTTTTATTATTCTCATTCGCACCGAAAGCCATACTTTATATGGAATAATTCTATTAGCTCCAAAAGAAGTTGTCAACAACAGAGAAGCAGATTATTTTTTTTTCGATGTTAGGAGTGTTAGGACGTAATCAGGTCGTTAGATTTTTCGGTATTTTTAATTGCTTTGCCTTAACACTCTTTAGAGTATTATTTGTGTTTAATTTTTATGTGGCCATTTAATTAAATTAAATAATTATTTAATTAAAGAAGTTATTAAACCCCGAATATAGGAGAGTAACATGGTCACAACTGAGATTTCATAGGACTAATATTTAGAAAATACTTGAATTGAAACCTGTTCCATTTTACTATAAGTCCTTTTAACTAAAGGCCAGTTAATGCAATTATTTAAAAGTAATCCTCGATTTTATTTCTGCAGTATTCTCCAAAGGACAATGCGAGACTGGGCAGTACCGGTTCCTGGCCAAGACTGGTGGTTACGCCTGGGTCCAAACTCAGGCCACAGTCATTACGGACAAGCAGCAGAAGCCAGTCAGCGTAGTGTGCGTCAATTACGTCATCAGGTAAGTCTAGAAATAAGCGGAAATTATCGCGACAAGTGGTTCATTATCAATTATATTTCAGCTTGTATTTGATAAAAATTAGACCTTTCGTGTCTACAATATGGTAAGTAAATTTTGTTGAATATATCATTTAATATAACCAAGTTTTGTAAGGTCTGCCGCTTTGTCTAGCGATACTATCTGGTATCAATTGTCTATCGTGAACGTCGTACGTATCATCTATTATATTACAAACGCCTTATCTGGATGGCCCACTCCTTTCTTCACTTTTATTCAGGGGCCTTTCGCTATCTTTATTACATAAGTCACATTTTCCTTCGTGTCAATTATCACGAACGCTACTATAGTACATAATATTATACCTGCGTTAATGCGATAGTTGGGACGGGACGATAATCGCGTGAGTCAGGCACTTGTAATACATTTAAATTTCTTATGCAAGTTATCCCTATATTTTATTTAAATACCATAGACTACTAGTATAACTAGTCAATCAAATATTAAAATATAATGAGGTATACGTAGTTACACATTTAAAAATGTAGTTAGGCAATTTATAGGCTTGTGTGACGTATGCTTGTATTGTGTGATGATAATCTGACTACTAACTTCTAAAGTTTCTTCCACTTTTTCAAAATCTTTAACACCCCAATTCACTATAAAAATCAATAACACCATAACCCACTTGGTGTACGAGGTTGGTTGCTTGCAAATAATCTTGTAATTTTCTTGAGTGCGGTTATTAGCCTATAGAGAACTCGTATAAGCGTAGAAGGCTATTATTCGCATGCGGGTTATAGATAAAGCCAGAGGGGAACCCAAAACCGCGTATTTGTACATTTAGATCTAATAGTCTGACAGATAACGCATATTGAAGTATTGCTGTATTTTGCGTATTTATGTCAATAATTTTAATCGACTAAAATGCAAAGATTAGTGTCGGTGAGTATAGAATGGAGTTAAAAAATTTGCATACTTTTTAGGGAATATTACGCCGTCATTGACCAGTTATTATTCTTGTAGTGGAAGAATATTGTAATACTTCTATTTATTTTAAATAATGTAATTGGGTTTAGAATATTACTTTTCCTTACACTCCCACAGAATGCAATAATCTAGCTAGGCTCGATCGATGTAAGGTCAGACAATAAAGAAAGGTGTCTCGTAATCCTTTGATCGTACAGTGCGGAGTCTTATGTAACAATTTGCCCTCAAGTAACCGACACTGCAGTGATTCAGGGCGGCCACAAAGCCCTTTTTCTCCGCCATTTGCTTTATGCGTCGTTACAAGATTTCATTAAAGGCAGCGGTTTCTTATTCCCTGTGGTCCTAGTTGTTTCTGTGTAACTATATTGACTGTCTTGTGAGTTAATTTGGTACGTCTGTTGCACTGTACTTTGTTGACAACTAACTGATGTCTACTTGGCTGTTTAGCCGTCTCTGTCACGGTCATTTGTCTCACAAACTACTATCGCTATCGACTAGAATTTTGGCACCATTCATTTGCCCAAGTCTATTTTTGTTTATAGGGTTTGTAAATAAGTACGTATCATTGTTTTAACTGCTTACTGTTTCATATCGTTTTATTGCATTTTATTATTTATTTTAAGTTAATTTATTATCGAATGATTTTTATAAAACTGTCGCTTTTTTAATATGCTAGTATGAAATCTTAAACGTTGAATAAAACTTATTAATGCAAACCGCTTAGATTGAACAATCTATTGTGCGTTGCAACGTAACCAACAATATATAAATTTATTAATAGTTATCCTTGGCATATCACACGTTGACTAAAATCGGAGAACAACTGGACTGTACCTTAATTTATAAAATCCTAACAATCAAGAACTGTTTCAAAGAAATAATTATTTTGTTATATGAATATAACCTCGAAACAATTAAGCCGTACAGAAGTAACACAATACTAATAGACGCATAAATTCTAAACAAATTTTAGCAGAAACACGACGATAAGTATTACACATAAGAGACTAGATTGACGTGTCATTAAATTGCACTGGCACATTTCTTGGCACCCATTGAATAGACACAATAAACATTATTACGTCTATGCACAATGTTGCAAGTATAGGTGCGTTCATAACAATAAAACTTCTCTTGTAAAGTGGACTAGATAATTATTTTTTACATGTCTTAACAACCAAACAAATAATTCTTGTCAGTGGCGGGCGAATGTTTTCGTTTCTTGTTGTCTAAGATTTAAGAAACGATAATAAATTCAATAGTTACGGCTTAGAATTTGATTTCACAATAGTGCACTTTAAATTAAAATCTTCTGTTTTTTTATTACAGGTTTGCGAAAGAAATTAAAATATATTGCTAAGGTCCTTACGTTTGGCTGGATTCCATTAGATATATATTATATGTTTAGTGTAGATACTTTTGTCTCATCCACCACATTATAAAAGTTTCCACGATTTCTGCAACTAAATATCGTCGACCAAGCTATGGCGAGAACCAAGAATACATAGATGTATAAACAACTTGATTTTTTTTAATTATAAGTATTTTCCCAGTATCCGCAATTAGATCATCACTAATATCGAATATTTGAGGGAAAGGTATTGATTTGCAACTATGAGTTAGAACGATTGAATATTTGTTTTCACATTTTTGAAACATTCTGTTTTATTATATTTTTACGATGCCATTCCATTACGACTTTCAATCTTGAAGCTCTTCTAGAGAGACAAATAAAAAATGTCTTTGCTGAGTACACAAGCTTTTCGGTCCGTTTTAACGGATTTTCTTTATTCTGGCTACCAATCCATCTAACTTAGTATTTTAATTTAATTGTAATCATTTTAAAGTATATTAACAAACTGAATAAAATTATGAACGTTTCCGTCGTATAGGAATGTTTAATAATACAAGATAAAGATAACTTTAATTAACATTTAACAAGTAAACTGTTTGTTGTATTTTGTTAATACGCAATTATATTCTGTAATTAAGCTTCAGACGAACGAAAATTATTGTTATTAAATTAAAATTACATGGGTACTTCCTGGGCGAGTGGTCTCATCACCACAATTTACCATAATATTTTCATTCACCTAACTAAATACCCTTATCAAATAGAAAATCGATACGACACAATTACATTGCCTGTATGTTGATAATAATATTAAAATTATATTATTGCAGTCAACTTTTTGTTATGAATAATTAAAATTATCATTTAGGAAGTTTTGAAAAAGATGAAGTTCCACAGAAATAGAAGTACATTGCCAACAGAACGATTCTAGGGAATATTTACGACCCACCGAATATTTCGTAAACAACTTCGTCAGCGCAACTACGACTACTTTGATAAGAGTGCCCAACTAAGAAGAAACTAGAGACTTAACAGATTCTTTTGTGCGGCTTGTGACTTTGTTGTTCCCCCAAATAAAAAGCTTATTCGAACGATTTTTTATAATAATTATTATTTTTATTACTGTGTTTAGTAGTGCTGAGCATTGCAGAATTGCTATCTATTGAAAGACAAGTAAATGTATTAGTTGCTAATATTAAACCCTCTATAGTTTTTACGCAATGAAAATATTAAATGTTGTACAAACTTCAGGCGTCATTCTGACCTTAATTTGATTTAAAACGAAACGGTCGCTGAATTTTTAATGGCTAATCGGTAGGTAGCGTTTCATTAAAATCGAATCGTTCGCTGGCGTGACGTTCCCTCATGACATCACTCCACTGATATCAACCATTCAATCTTATTATATTTCACAAGGCTCAGTTAGTGGCCATTACAGAGGCTTGACATGCATTTGTATTAGATTCGTCTCGCTGCACGGACAGTTGTAGAACTCGACGGACCTTTTTTGCTATTGTCGACAAATTGGACGTTTGAATATCTATTAGTAACAATTGTACCAATATAATTTTTATAACACGGTGAATCATTAAGTTTAATTTTTAAATCAACCTTGAAACAAAGCGCTTTACTCTTTTTACGTCATGTCCCTGGGTACTCATAATTATTGTTAATATTTTCTTATCTTTTACTCCATTCGTTTTTCGTTCATCTACGTTACACGTGTATCAGTCTATCGCGACCGTAATAATATTTTTTTTATGAGTGTGGCCACAATCACTTCGAATTGAGTTCGATCATTTCTAATCAACGTCTCTATTACCGTCGCGCTATAAATAAACTACAATACTAATTTAAACTAATAGAATCTCGCTACATAGCTTATATATTGTTTTATTTACTAAGGAATACCAATAGCATATAAATTAGTAGTTTCTATGAATTTCTTTATACAATTGAATTTTTTAAAATTGCTTCTATAGTATTATGAGTTACAGTGATTCTTCAGCAATCTACATTGAACCTATATAGCCTGTTATAAGCCGATTGTATCAAATGTTAAAAAAAAACCAGACAGAACCTTTGAAATTGATTTAATGGTGCAATAAAATAGAAGTTACGCCAAATAAGTTATATTTGTTCACACATGGCTATAGATTCGTTTTGATTGTTAGTTTTGTACAACAGAGTCCAAATAAGCGTTAAATTGCTTAGTTATCAAAATATCACGGGATTTATTGGCCTGTTATTAGTTCAGCTCCGCTATTAAAATTTGTCTATTTGGCAAGTTTTTGTTTTTATTTGTATTACACCTACATTTATCCTCCCAAATCAATCATCGAATATGCCGCATGCCAGTGTTTACTGTTTTGTTCACTATGGGAGTACTAAAAGTTTCCCTGTGTCTATTATACACTAATTATTTCAACAGTGTATCACATGCTTGTTAATAATCCTGGCTCGGTAATATAATTAGTTTAATCGAATGCCCTCAAAGTAACATAACCATAAGATTTATTTATGTCCAGTGTTAATTGGATAAATGGAAAATTTATCTTATCTCTGTTGACTACAGCTAAGAAAACAGCAAGAACATTAAACATCAGATCATACTATGTTATCAGATCGAGGGTTGACAGGTTATCTCAAATATGGTTACTATGTACATTCTTCCTATGATCAATCAGATATTTTCCCTTTAGTACATTATAATATACAGTTGTGTTTTATTAACAAATAGGTCCAGGCATTTGGTAGACACTAACTTTCTAGGGTAAAATAAATTTAATATTAATAAATTACAAAATTCAATTTCTTATCAGAAACTGATTTGTGCATTTAATTCTGTACTCTTTCTCATACCATTCCACGATAAAGCCCTACGAAAAAACCTGATGATATCTTGAAAGTAATTAGCCCACAAACAAATTGATTTCAAAAGGAACCATCTTGGTAGCGAGCATTTAGCAGCACCATCGGGATTAAATTATATGGTACAAATTCCACCGACCTACGACCTTTTGGCGTCAAAGAATAATATACAATTTTCCTAAATTGAATATTTCAATTATGTCTTCAACTGGTATACAGCCTTGATCTAAAATAGAATACATGTACTACGAACCTTGTCCCAAGTAACATACGATAAATTAAAATCGAATCCAGAACAAAGCGAAAGGCACAAACCATGAACTGATTACCTACGTTAACATAACACATGTAAGACACGTGCCTTGTAATTTCCTTTGCATTTACGTGGTAGAATATTTGCATGTACACTACCACAGAGTATCTTTTTCTATAGAAATTCTCTCCTTATAAACTATTCTACTGTACTAGGTACAACATTCACTATATTATCAGTTTTACTGTTGTTAATACGTTCAATTATATGCATTGTATAAAACTGGTAGATATGTTAGTATCAAAGTGTTTATCGTCTATTTAAATATCTTTATTATCACGCTAATTTATTTGTTGTCTACGTTATACGTGTGTCGTACAACGTTATTTTGCGCAATTCAAATCTTTTCAGGTAGGTAGCTGAAATCAATTTGGTATGTTTCAATATTTTTTGATTAGTATTACTGTTGTTTCATAAGTGTTTCGATTTTTACACATAATTTCTTAGCCTAACACGATAGATTCAGGTCTCAAATTGGCTGACATGTTGCTGCATAAAATGTTTATTTTCATGCAATAAGTGGGTCAATGCAAGTACGCGTGACTCTATACATGTGTAACCACTGCATTCGAAGGGCCACGTGTGAATATTATTAGATTTAAATCGTGTCTTGGTCGATCCTAAGGATATCTATATCTTACGAATTATAAGTTATAAAATAATCTTTAATATTCAAATAATCGCTATCTCAATGGACAAGAAAAACCGACTTTTTAACCGTAACTGAACCGAAACGCCCAATTTTAGGAATAACTCTTAAACTACTTATTAGATGTTGCTTAAATTTAAATAGGGCCACTCGACTAGGACCAGCTTTCGAATAGAAAATCAAATCGGTACACCGAGTAAAAAGTTATTAACGAACACAATAAAAATACTGTCGAATTAAGAACCTCTTCCTTCTTTTGAAGTTAGTTAAAAATTAACATTAGCAAGTGTCAATGTTAAAGGAAATTAATTTTTTAAACATAAATTGTCTAAATTGATATTGTTTAATGGTGCAATAATTGGTAATGGGGTATCTATGAATGTTTCTATAAAATTTCAATTATTTGTTCCTATTGTTTTTAATCCTATAGTAAAATTATCCAATTTGTTACTATAATAAATTTTAAATCCTTGTTACTTACTCTAATAGTATTCGTAAGTATTCAAAGTTGATAAATACAATTTTATTACGTTGATTGACATACAAATAACTATTGCTACAACTCAAACACTCTCATTATTATTAAAACAGTCGATATTTATTATTGGGATGGCATTCCTATTGCATAAGCTCCAGTTAGTCATTTGTTATGAGGACGTTTTATATTAAGTTATTTTGCTCATGAATTTATTATGTTGTAGGTATCCTCGACGTGAACAGTTCATTGAACCTCACAATTATCTTGTAATGCTAAAAGATACAAAATAAATATTTATGCATTCAATGTTTATTAATACATTTCAAATATTCCAGTGTCTTAGCAATTTTCTTAAGAAATAATCTCACGGCCCTCAGTTGTACCACTTTTTATATTTTCTTTGTATAAATTCGATAATCGCGTAGGGTGTTGATGCTATGACCAGAGTTATTATAATTTGATTCAGATGTTTTAGGACAGTAGAACTTACAATAATATTTGTTTTAATTATACATTCCTAAAATAACAAAACAAATGGAGCTCAGCCCCGCCTGGATATTAAACCGTAGCTCGGTCGTCGGTCCGTTTATGCAACTTCGGGCGAATGCACTGCAACCTCCCTCCCTAGGTTATTCACCCGTCCTTCCTACTACCTATTCCAACTAGAACATTGCAGTTTTCGTGTCTAGTTGAATGGGTAGCGTTGGTGTTCTTCGGTTATCGTCCTGATTGAAAAGTTCTACGTTAGCGTTAGCTCTTCTTTGAAATTGTCTTATAAAAAAGTATTTGTAGGTATTATTATCTTATCTATCATCTTTTTCATATACGTAAGTAAAATTGTAAAGTATTGACACTATAAATCCAGTTCAAGGCCAGTTTCAAAATTTTCGCTATTAGCGTAATGAGCATTTAGTCCCATTCTTTGGAAGATACAAATAGCTCAGAACTGATATTTAAAAATTGTGTTTTATGAAATATTCACCTTTGCTAATGAAAATTTTAATTCTAACATTAAATTCGTCGCAGATAGCTAAACTCATTTAATGGACAGGTCTTTTCGCCGTCTTCCATTATCAGAACCACTGGATTATTTGTTAAATGAGAAGATTGCGACACGAATGAAACGGGAAGAGGGTCAATGGTTGTGACGTATGAAATTCCGTCGTGATATGTAGCATGCCTATATTCGTTTGTATCTCGTATATTGCCCTTGGTTCTGTATTATAGATACTTTAATCTTTTGTTTTGTTTATAACGTATTTAGACCTATTCGTCTTATTATCATAAAATCTATTAACAATCACTATTTCCGTGTAATTTGTACTTGTATTGAGCAATTAATAAAAATCCTGTAACTCCGTCTTCAAACAACCAAATATCTGGACATTATCACAAGTCATTGACCTTTTCCTTATCTGTCGGTATGGATCCATGTTCCTGATCGTACGGCTTTGTATTAGGTACAGTAATTTATAATGCTCATTACAAACTGTCAGATACATTTGATTTTTTTTCATTGTCTGCATGTAGTCTTAATACTTTTTGTAAGTATAAGCTTGGTGATCGTAGATCAGAAAACAAATAACTGAACTAAGCCGGTTGTATCTACTGTAATGCATATTATTATCTAATATAATGCATTACATGTATTTTTTTCTTTTTTATTTTGTATAAGTTAATGCTTGACGTCAACCCCGGGTGATGGTAAGTGGTGAGGATATACATACGGTTTTTAAACTTCATTGTCATACTTTCTAAGTATTTTGAATATAATGTGATTTGTTGATGTTTTGTATATATTTTATGCAATTGATCGATGTGTGAGAGTCGGTAATAATAAAAGGGGGCCGCTCTTTTTTGCCAAACCGTCCGCGATGACTTATAGTAACCATTGTAATTAAGCGTTACACCATCACGTTCAGGAGACATTCGTTCATTTGTTAGCTACATATTTACTTAAAATCTGACCACCAACATAGTTACCAATATCTTCGTGTGCTTTATCACGTATGCTGAACATCCTTTCTTATTTTATCCTTGTTTACTACGTGAAAGCTGAAAGTACGCTCTATACTAAGAATCGAATACATAGATTTAAAACCATTCCGTAGAGTTTAGAATATTTATGTACTCTAAGTTCCAGCTGATTTCGGTTTCATTGGCCTTGACATTTCACATACAAATATCTTAAAATAGCTGCAGTATCTCTCGCCACATGTTAAATGTTTAAATATTTTCCGTCGAAAGTCGAGCTTATCAATTTGTTGATAAGAAACTTAGTTATATCTTTTCAGTCTCAAAAAAATACCGATAACAGCGATGACTAGTCTGTGGCTACATCATAATTAAACCGACTTTTAGGAATACGCTAAACTGTGACGCATGAAATGGTGTTTCTAGACAATCCAACCGGTGCGCGATGATGCAATCCCAAGATTGTACGTACGGCGTTTAAGTCACGTAGCCGGGCAAGTCCAAATTAGGGGTGGAGCTTACTGGAGTTCAATAACCGATGCAACTCTCCCACCCGCCCTAATTGTTTGACGATATGCAATCTTTTAAGTGGATTTCGTAATTCGCAAGCAGTACTTGCCGCAACCGGTAGGTATTGTTGTTATATTTCAAACAACAAAGTTACTATACGTAATAACAACACAATTCTTAAGCAAAGTAAATTGAATCCTACTAATATTGTGAATTTTATAAGAACCTTAATTGTTGGTCAACGTTCTTTTATTTGTTTAATTCGTAAACAGTTATATTAATGTAATTTTACAAATATAAGCAATATAACAGCTATCAATCCAAAAATCCATAGAGCGTATAGAATTTAATTGAACCTCAGAGATTATGAATTTTCAGCCTTTGAGTACTTCTCTTTCAATTTACCTCGGATTGAGTAGGATTTCCGAGTTCGCCGATATTTTCTCTTGATGATCCTTATCTACAAAGATTTTCATTAAAAGATAGTGTGTATTACGCCATATTTTCTCCATTTGTAACATAGTATTTGTTTAAGAGTTAGTGATTTTTGTATTACGAAGAATTTTTGTATTATTTAATGCAAATCGTCATATTACGATGTTTTTTTGTCAACAAAACATTTATTTTATTGATATAGAATAAAAATTCTCATAATTTATTCCCTATGTATTGAAAATTTCTCACATTGTGTCACAACATTATCGTCATCACATGTTATTTATCATTCCAATGTAAACTTTTCTTCATAATAATATTACTGAGATTAATCATTTAATCACACTATATACATTATTATTCATATTAATAATTACATAATAATTTGGTCATGCTGCTCATGATGAAATTTTAAACATTTTGCGCAATAACTATGATGGGCTCGCAGGATTCGTTCAGTAACGACATTCAAAGCAGACTAGCAACACCATTTGTAGATTTCTGGCGACGACTGCAGTTCAAATTCTATTTATGTGCGTGACAAATTGAACTCTGGAAATTTAAAAGGAACTAGTGAAAATACCCAACATAATTCTGTAATTTGATTGGACAATATTTCCTACTTCATCGATTCTGTACGTATAACGCTTATACTTTCATACGCTTTCAGATTAAATTAAAAACTAACTAACTAACTAACTAAATTAAAAACTAAACTATTTATAGCCATTTCACAATACCGAAGTACTGTTACGTCATGGGATATTGTGAAGTTGAAACCACTGCATTTGAGACCCCTAAGTTTCATTTTGCAGCAAATTTGAACCGCAGCTATGACTAACAATGTCTGTGTATTCTACACGGTATTAATTTTCGCGGTTAAATACTACACTGCTGTCCAGCAATCTACCTTGAAATTTGATTTCATGATACCTTCGTTGCTAGAATTGTTTGTTATGTTAATATGTAATAGGTTCATATCGTTTTTTTTCTGTACTCCTACGTATTGAGCTGCATTCATTGTGTAAATAATACATGTAAATATGTTATTGAGTATGATACTCATATCAAAGCTTATCGCATTTATTGCTTTAACTACAGTTTAAAACACCAAATTGTATATCTTATGTAAATTTGGATCAACAGTAATTATAAAAAATGTAAAAACTTTACTTGTGATTAATAAAAATAAATCGAAGAGTTTCCATCAAGTTATAATTAATTTTAAATCCTCTGCTATCCTTAAACTAACTATATAACGAAATAAAATCTTACTCATTGTTTACTTTTGGCGTCGACATACATAAGGAAAAATGTTAAATTAGTTTTAAAGTAAATATTTATCGTCGATGAAAAATAAATTTTAGACGTTTTAAATTATACTTAAATATAAGAAAAACTTATGTTAATTGTATAAATAAAGTTCTCAGTAACAGAATATTCAAGTCGCGCACAGGATCCATCTACAATAAAAAGTATCAATAATATTATAAAATTACAAAAGACGTCCTCAAAACTTTTATTCATGTTAATTAAAATTTATTTTTATTTGCCCAGTAAAAATACTTCGTAGATATTTAAAGTTTCAGTACATAAATACAGGCAAGGAAGAGAAATATCTGTTAATTATTAGTTTGAATTATATTACATACGCAATTATGCAAAACTATTTAAAGATCATTCATTTGCACCCGCTTCGTGCTAATTTTATTATTCTCACAGTTTATCGACCTTTTCAGGATTCTACAATACCAAAATAGCACTTATACCGCGCGAGTATTCGTTGTTACTATATTCAACTAGCGATTGAACACCGTAGCAATTTTGTAATAACTCCTTATCGGCGTCGTTTAAATGGTAATATATTCTTATCTGAACTTCATAATGGAGCACCTTGTAAAAACGTGTGATTATCACAACGCAACAAGATGATGTAGTGTTAACTTGACCGTGATCGGAACATATCACCGGTAGATCGCGAACCTTGTTATCATCCCGCGTGGCCGTCGAGTGAACGGTGCGGCAACCCTCAAAAATTTATCATCAGGTTACGTCGCCGGTTGTGCAGTGTGTATGTGTTTAGGTGGGTCGCGTCACGATTGTCACGAGTGCGCCGTCGCCACCAATCGTTGAGCGTATCATTCGCGCCACGGACTTCATAGCAAGCGTACACCCCATGCGTACGACTCTCATCGACGGCCCAAACTCGCGATCCCGATCAGCCGCTCGCTTTTAATTTCCGCACTCGTCGGCCAACTCGAATACTAACTGTATCTCATTCGAATATAGTTCTCCACTACATACATCATGGTAAGAATCAGTGATTTAAAACACAGTGACAGTGTATAGTGGAAAGTGCTTGTGTCTGAATAAGTGCTTCATAAAATACTGCGTTTCAAAGTTTTAAATTAAATAACTACTTGACAGGGAAGGTAGTTACTAATGTAGGTTGCTGAATATATAGTTTCGTATCGTATCACGGAATTTTTTGCATTTGTGACCGGTCTTATTCGCACAAAATGTAAATTAGTATTAGCTATCAAACTATCGTTAGTCATAACGCAAGTGTCTGTAACTTCATCAACTTTTTATATTATCTGTACTTGCAGTTATCGAACAATATTACGAGTAGGCGATTCAGAATTGTGTACGTCGTGGAATGCAGTCTGCATTTGCAATGGTTTAGTCTGCATTTAAGTTGTGTTTAGATTATTTTTGTCATCGTTTGAATCGAGGTGCATGCGTGAAGCTTCGCTGGGCGCTGCGTTTTCTCTCTCTCGCTTGGTTGCGTCTTGTTTTCGAGATTCGCTAAAATTAGCGAACGCGTCCCCCGCTGTCCTCAGCCAGTTACATTACATAACCGCGCCACCGGCTTGGCCTTGACTCCCGCGCCGGTCTTCGAGCCGCACCATTGGCAGACCTGTGTTCAATATTGAGCATTATTCATTCATAATTAATGAGTAAATGCTAGCAGCTAAATGTTGTGAATAAAACCAAAGTCTGTCTCTGTCTTTAAAAATCATGTCAGTTCTCAATCGCTGAAGAAAACTTGGACTACATTGACAATACTCTAAAAATTTTTGTTGAGCCAAGAAAGATGTCTAGGAGTAATTTATTTTTAAATAATGTTAAAATATGTTTCTCCATTCCTTCAAATTTTTTCTTCGAGTAAAATGTTTCGTATCTAATAAATTGACAATAATTGGTAATTTCCATGATTGACAGTGGAGTCATCTTTAATGCTGTCATTTTATCTTATCTCATTGCATCGGCCTTCGGATAAATATTTAAGTGTCATGAATGATATTTTGTCATAATTTAGCTAAACATCTTTTAACATAGATCAAAATATAATTTATAATATGATTTAAAATATTTTCTGATTCACTAGTTTTAATAGCATCACGTCTTTCATTAATATTAATCAATATAAAAAAGTTTAAAATCAAAAAATATAGCTAGAATTTAAGTCGTTTAAGTTTAGATTTAGTAGTTAAAATCGGGAAATAATTGAAAGTCGATCAAAAATTATTATAAATATTTTTTTAAAGCTCGGTTATATTAGAAAGACAATAAGATGTGTCTTTCGCTATTTCTTTAAAAGATTTCGCCTTAATTGAAATGGAAATTCGTTTTGATTAGAAGATAGATTTGTCATATCAAGGGCTTACGATTACGATTAATTTTATATCTTTTAGCTGGGATTTAGGACTTAGTATTTTGTTTTAAGCTTAAGTGTTAATGACGTAATTGAAATGCCCTCGACCGTGTGGATGTAATTTATTGTTGAATTGCCTGCCCGTTCAACGGTATCACGGCCAAGGTCAGAATCAGTAAACAGCTGCGCTCTCATCTTAAGATGTTTACCTATTATCGCACAATCGTATTGAATTTTTTTATTATAGACATCCGTGTAAATGATATTCTAAAGTACGTAGAACAAAGTGTTTCAAAGTAATACCGATCTATAACTTGAAACTGAGGTTGTATAACCTAATCCAATTAGTTCTATTTTTAAACAACAATCGCGTATACAAGTATATCCAACGGATGAGACAGACAGCTAGGCATTTCGGTATGGGCCGACTGAGACGGGACGTCTCTCGGTTTGTAATCTTTCTCCAACAATCGATAAGGGCTGGTGGTGTGCTTTCGATGCGCGCGCATTTCAGTTTCACTTCCACTGGTGAATGGCCGGCTCAAAGAAAACATGGGGGTTCCTACAGGGGGATGGGGTATCACAGGCAAGGCCGTTTGCAAGGCCGCACTTACTACCACTAGTTCATCTCTTTCTGTTTTACAGCAGATGTTGATCTCGCTCGGATAAATTCACTTTCGAAAACAGCGAAGTGTAGCAACAAACTCCACTTACGATTTATGTGTGGAGCGGGATGAATCGCTTGTTTTGGCGTTTGAGCGCATTTTATTTTGGAAGTTACGTTTACGGCTCTCTTGTGCAATTGTTTATGTTATTTGCTGTCTCATTGACAATGTTCAATATTCCGCAATATAACGTATTGTGTGAAGTAAATACAAAGTTATTGATAACGAAAGCTCATAGTTTTGTTTTCCTCTGTATTCGCTATTTCGTTGTTGTAATTAAAACTATTTTGTTAGAAATCGTCCTGATTATATAGTTAATTTAGATTTTATTTACGTATTATCTCTTTATCTATAGGGTTAATGGAAACTTCAACCTTTATAGTGTCAATAACGTTGTTATCACTTCGGTTCATCTTCATCAACATCGTTGTCTTGAAAGTCTTGTGCTCCATTGACGTACATCCTAGGGGATAAGTTATTAGGTTATCATTCTCTTGCACTAATTAATACCATACTTGAAGCTAAAACTACATTGAAGATTGCTGCAAATTACTGACCTTATTATCGATTGCTACTTTGATTATGTCAAAGCTGCAATAGCTTTATTACAGTGCACTGGTGTTTGTAGTAAAACCTAAATAATTTTTAAGTCAATGTGGTGCACGAACATAATTGCATAGCGGATTTCAATTATGAATCGAATAAATAATAATTCCTTTTTAAATCAAGAGTTATATAGTGTCTAAATTTGTTTTTTGATATTATACTTAATATATCTCAGGCAACCCATTAAATTAACCTTAGTTCCTATTGTTATCTTCTCGTACCTTAACATTCATTGCTGTGTTTCTGGCCCTTGTATAAACTGTTTACCTGCCTCGTCTTTTTGGTCTGAATAATATATGTGGAAAATTTATGTCAACGTTTCCATACCTAAAGAACTAATTTAACTCGCCCGTATCTGTTGATCGTTTATCAGTTCCACGCCTTACTCTGGATGTTACGTTTAATGATTGACCTTGACTATTGTTGGCTGATTACTCGCTGGTACAACAAATATATCATTGTAGATATATCTTGTACCTCGCGCCGATACGTTCATAAGATTGCGCTTAGGTAATAACTATTTACACTTGCAGCTCTTTACACGTACGCCTTTGCAAAATAAATTAACATGAACAACTTCATGTTTGTTTATCATTCATTTCTTGGTAGCGGATGGTGTATAATGTAGTAAATTATCACTTAAATGACAAACATTTAGAATTGAATCGAAAGCGGCAGACCTTACTTTTGTTTGATTATCAAATTAGCAATATTTCTATTTCACATTATGTTTACAGCGGTATCGAGTGCAAAGATGAGGTGTTTGCTGCGCACCAAGTGCAGCACGCGGACTTGAAGCCGGTTGTGGAATCGACGGCGATCGCTCCGGTGTCCGCACTGCCCTGTGAGGCACCTGTAGACGTGGCCAACGGTGCCATCGTCGCAACTATCCTACCTGAGGAGGAACGCCCCATACCCGTTACCGAACAAATCTTTGCACCGAGAAAGAAAGAAATGAACAAAGGCTTTCTCATGTTCTCCCCAGACGAGGGACTTACAAGTGAGTCGCACTCGAACAGCGCCAGCTTAGGTATCCGTAGCTTGCTTTATTGAATTCGTTTTCATTAACATGAATCACCTTACAATTTTATAAATCGTTTTCAGTGCTTAAAGACGAACCGGAAGATCTCACACATTTGGCACCGACAGCCGGTGACGCTTGTATTACCTTTGATAACATGTTCGATGAATTTATGCTGAACGACAACTACTGCAGTTTATTGAGCGATGATTTGGCCAACGGATCGCCAGTCGACTCTTTAATTGGCGATTCTTTGCTATCTTCGCCTGAACCCCAGGTACATCTACAAATAATATAATTATATTTTATTTATGCAACATTTTGTTACATTGTAAATCACAAATTTATACGGCATTAAGAAATAAACATAACAATGTTATTTCAGGAGACTGAGTCGTCATGTGAACAATCGTCACTATTGACAGAATTATCTCTTGATGCCTTTGATAGTGCAAGGTCGGATAATGACATCGATGATGGGCACTCTCCATTCATACCGGCCACTGATGAACTTCCGGTACTGGAGCCGGCAGTTATGTGGGGTGCGTTACCCGATAACGTGAGCCAAGCTAGACCGCAGCCCTCGGAGGGGCAGCCGTCGTCGGCACCGGCTCTTCAGCGCCTGTTAGCAGCTCCACCAACTGGTCCGCCACCACAGGATCTCATTACCAATATTTACTCAGACCCAGGTATGCCTATATCAGCAAGAATTAAACGATTGTTAATAATTATTGCCACCAAAAATATTAAACGGTCTGTTGTTTCAGGTCTCATTCCAAGCAGAAGTATATCAACATGGGACACAGGTGTGAAAAGAGTCTTAAAACAAGAGGAGGAGCCTAGAGCGAAGCGTGCCAAGCGTAGCCCTTCGCCAGTGTCCACACCGAGCTCCACTTCTCCGTCCTCAAGCGTCCTCATGAACCTCCTGGTGAGCGGCTGTGATGTCGATGCCGGTTATATTTGTATGGTACAATGCCGACCTCGTCAAAAGGCAAAAGCATGAGGCACCTCGCCTCGGTGAAGCATAAACTGTGATAAAACGTCCAGTGTTCAGGTGGTTTACATAAGATGACGAGTTTTCGGTTCACACAAACGTTCAGTTCTGATCAGACGCGAACTATTACGCTGAATATAGATGCAGTGCCGTCAAAATTGTGATAAACGTTTCAGTGGTTTTATTATTTTCATGAACTGTATCGTTAACGAATAACCGACAATAATACGGCACCGCTGACCGGACGAGTGTTAGTTAGATGCAGTTAGTTCGGCGTGGGTTTGGATTCACTGAAACATTACCGTAGTTAATGTTCTGCATATTGGTAATCTCGTATTACGCTGTTCACAGGGGCGGTATCGCCTTCGTATTGCAGTGTGAAATAATGCAATCTTTTTTAATCTTATTGTAGTTGTTAAGTTTAACGTGCGCATATCGTTGTGGTTATGATGAACAGTTAATTACTCGTAGGTTTATAAGTTACCGTCGGCATACTTACGACAGCGTGTTTGGCCGCGGTCGTCTTAAGTTCATAGAATGATTAGGTTTCATCGAGTACCTATTGTTGGACTTGTCGCTATTTATTCGTTTTTAGGATGTTACGCTTAGTTATATTTATAGTCTATTGTTACTTTTGTATCGGAGTTTCGTGAGTCTTCTTGTTACAGTTTCGATAATTATACATTGTTGCGCCGTGTCGTTCGATGATTAGATTTAATCGATTTATAGGTACCAAGTTACTGTAGATTTTATGGCGATTTATGACACTTTGCTTAGTGGTAAAAGTGTAATGTCACTGCCAAAACCATACAAAGTACAATGTAGGACAAAGTATAGTGGTGTTGTTTCATTAAATTTTTATTGTTTTAGAACATTTTAATATCAATGTTAAATTGTAGTATGTCTAGTATTTTTTATATCGATTGCACTTCATTGTATGTTCTATTAAAGGAATAGAAATTAAAATTATAGCAGCTACGAGATACCTACTCGAAAGTTCTAGGGATTATCGAATTTAGGATACCTAATGTGCTTGGCAATTGTCATCGCAATACGAAATTATTAAATTGTAGAATATAAATGTTAAAAGACGTAAAATTGTATGTTTGTAGACATTTTAAACTTGTCATCGTTGTTATTAACTTAAGGTTTAAATGGAAGTATGTAAAGTTTAGAAAAATATTATTTTTCTTGAACAAAATATGATAGAAATCAATTTAAATCGAAGATTTCCAATATTAAAAGAGATTAAGAAAATATTTAAAAAGATGCAAGTTGATTTTATTACCCGTATATTCCTCTTCCTAATATCCCTGTGAAGTATTAGCTTTAAATAGAAATGTAGATGTAATTTCCGTAAAGACTTATTATTCATTTCAAACTATATCAGTATTACACATGTTAAACATTAAATTCATTAATCTAAGGCATAACACACACACAAAGAAATACTAGCACTTATAAAATTACAACATTTACACATTAAAAATGATATCCGGGCAAAATACATATTATAATACTACTTACAAGTAATATAGCCGGGTGTCTCCATTTATGAGGACGTAATAATTTTCAGGGACTTCCAGATTTACTTTGAGCGAGACAATAGTTGTATAAATTTCTCAAACACGTTAGTTAATTGTTTTTATATATCTGTTACGAGTTTTTTTAACTGTTACGAGTTGATAATTTACCGGTGATATATACGAAATATTTGACGTTCATAAGTGTATTTATAAATACTTACATGAAATAAATGATTTGAGTTTAAGTTTTGTTAAAAAATTCTGAATAAATAAGTGACTATTAACTTTAGTTTCATGTTGTTGTTAAAATCTAAGCCCCTGACTAACTGAACACAATAACTTTTATTTCACAAAAGAAATATCAATATAAGTATCTACTTGCTGTACACACACACACATAACAAGTCTCTACACATAATAAAACTGTAACTGATGTACATGGCAAATATATTTGAAAAATCATAATGGAGAGCCGTTATAGGTATACGCAGGAAAACCCAAAACATGTTTTTTTTATATTTTTTTCATTTAAATCGGTTAACAAATAAAGAAATTATGTCATTCATTAATTAACTCTTAGGCGAAACAAAATTGGCCGGGTCACCTATAGTATAATTCAACTTGTTACCTACATATTAACCAGAGACAAAGATAGTCAATGTTATTATAATTACATATTACTTTTATTAACTACAAGGTGTTATGAATGAATATAATTATATTTATTATTGCACAATGAATTTAAAAAATTACGATATTATATAGACCCACGAATAGTTAAAGACCTTTTTAGCTATATTATTTTTTGTCGAATGAAACTTAAGATAGCTAGAAGCTTTAGAAGGTTTACTTTTCTATTAAATTACAACAATGGAAATATTGAATATGATCCATTAGAATTGTTATAGTATTCGATATACAAAACCCTTTCCGTTGTTGCGAAGCTTGCTATCTTGCACATTTTAATAACGGCTGCAACTTATTTGAAAATAGAATTTTCGCCACTTATCACTCGTATCACACGAACATTTGAATTATTTATATTCTTAAACTATATTACTTGTGTAACCTGCCTGCATTTTATGCTTAATTAAAACTTTTTTTTCTTTAAAAACAAATATCACTATTACAGTAATACTTTTCTGTTAATTTCTTTTGTATCTATTCAGCTGTAAGCGAGATTGAATTATTATAGCGTCCTTTCCACGTTTAATATAAGATAATAAGAACTTCCTGTTCGGCTCAGAAACAGAAACATGCGATGTCACACAGTGAATTACACAAGACCCTAACTCACTAAGCCCAAAAGTTTTTTCATCTCGGTAACATATGTTGCTTCTATCATAACATATTTGTTTCGACAGAAATATTTTATATGATAAGAACACCCTCGTCTATCGGTCGTAATAATTGTGACCAACATGCTTAATACACTATAATAAAATTCACTCATAACAAGTTTGAACAGACTATTAAAATATTCTGCATTTTCGCATTTAATAATACAACACATAAATAAAACGACCTTAAGAGGCTAAAAAGTCTTGAAAATCGAAATGAAATAAACTAATAAAGTTTAGAAATTAACAAATGGATTTAAAGAAAAGTACAAAAAATTAATGATAGTAAATATGCACCGTATAAATTAATCCTATAATAAAGGAATGTTACAGATTGCTCACTAAAGTAATTGTTAGTTAGAAGATTTTCAACGAATTTGGGTGTGTTCCAAAGAAATTAGTGTCCACGTACCTATCCATAGAGGACTTTGATTACTATTAGGAGCCTCGCCTAGTTTCTTGGCTACCTACATAAAAAAATGCAGTCACCACACGACTAATTAACGGCGTTTTGTATAGGTATATCTGATTATTTCAATGTTAAAAATGCAAATTAAAACACTATTGAAGTATTTCTACACAATTTGGCATTTAAATGAGAAAAGCATAACGTCATGCTATATTAAATGCTAAACCTCCGCTGTATTGTATTAATCACGAACAAAATTTGTATTAGAACAATTGCAAACTTGAATCTAGTTAAAATCCTTATAGCATAGCAAATTATGTATTTAAACAAAGTAAAAAATTCAGAGAACACCTTAATTTATTAACTTCAGCCGTCGTTGCGGGTGCATTAATAACATGTGACGATATTTTTATGTAACTAGCCGATAAACGAGCAAACAAGCTATATGATAGTTAGTAGTCACCGTCGCTCATCGACATCAGGAACACCAAAGGTATGCCTGATGATAATGCTGGTGTATTATTGACCAAGAGATGAGAAGAAATTAAGAATTTAATATGTTGTAATAAAATAAATAATCAGCCCGATCTTAATTCTCGTTGTGTGACGAATATCACTCATAAAATTAACTCACTCGACGGAGTTAGGTATATAAACGACATAGTTATCTATATAAATGACTCAGACTATAATAAATCGTTCTATGATTTGAAGCCGAATACTAGATAGCTCGACCTCACATAATTCTTGTAATGACACATTGGACACGGGAGTTACACTTCTTTTAAAACTCTTTCTTCAACTGACCTGGCATATGATTATAGATTAACAAGACAAATTAAGTATATACATTAATAATCAAAGCAACATTGCAGAGTAAACGTACTAAATTAAAGAATCTGTAAAAACATTGCATTATTGCTGCACATTTGTACAAGTAGGTGGCATTGGCAGAAATAATTGGCAAAGACGAGAACCTTACTATGAGAATATCTTAACAAGCTAAATGGTCTAAACGGTGCAATAAATCATTTAATCTGACCCCAGTTCAATAGATCATGTGACTGGAAAGAAATAGGGAGATTGAAGCGGATAAGCATACTTAGAGGGAGACGCATATAAACGACTTGCAATAAGTTGTATAATGGATAGATGTCTTTTTAATTTTACTAGGGAGAGGCCATAGTTCTTACGAATCAGTCTGGAAATGTTTAAGAAACCAGTTCTATAAAGAATGTTCCGATTAAGTTTGAGTTTTCTCACTCTTCAAAATTGAGGTAGTCAATCGAAATGACGCAACAAATTTAAATATATTAATGTCCACATCCTGATTATCCTTTTCGGTTGTATTCAAGCGTATTTTATTCAAGAATGATATTTAGTTCAGGAAGAAAAAGCTTAGTACGGTTACCTCTAGAGGAATAAATATTTCCCAGATAGTAACTACCTGATACTAGGTCCAGTAAATTATTGCTCGATAGCATTAATCACATAATAAACAATATTATGACCCCTTTATTCATAGCTTTAACAATTGTTTCATATTGCCAGAAATATTATTCTGTTGGATTTTATTGTGTCCTTTGAATCTGATTATTTTGGCAATTTCTCCACCAGGATAGTTTATAAAGATGGGTCACAAACGGGAAACATAAAAATAAAGGGCGGAGGAAATATTATGAGAAACGTTGCTTTAGAAGGTTGTACAAATACTAAAACAAATACATAGTAACTAGCTAATACCGAATACGTTTGAGCTATTATAATATATACTCATTATATAAGCAAGAAACATTTAGAATTAGGGTATACGAAAATTTATACACAAAGAAATCGGCTGAATTTCAAATTAATTTGAAGTTGGAATTCCAAACCAAATTCCATATATTTGAAATCAAATTGGCGAGTTTCAACAGAACGTTAATTTCATTTGTAAGGACGTAATATTAATTACTATTAATAGTAACTGCTCTCGTTTTATTTTGGTAAACCTTTGCCTTCATATATCTATCATTACACTTTTATTACATGTTTAGTAGGTTTGTTTACCTGAGGAACAGAATGATTAAAACTATTTAACAAATTTATTACTGCACAGAACCAAAACATGACACAATTTTCTTTGCTTGCGTGGAATATAGTAGTTGGTTTGGTAGCAAAGTTTGATGAATTTGTTGAGATTTACCATGAATAACTTGAAAATTTTTATGTTAAAACTGGAGGTGAAATTATTATAATAAACTTATTTCTTATTTAAGCAGCTGAAAGATTATTAATAATTTATTTCGTTCATTTCACGATTAAAGCTAATACTTTACTGAGCTAATAAATTTTAAGTATCAACTTGCACCTTTTTAGTTATTACACAGGTCCTAATAAGCTATCATACAGTATTCTTACATAACTATTTTTATGATTTCAGAATCCAGTAAAGCCGCAAGCGCAGCAGATTCACCCGAAGATGCTCTCAAATTATGAACTCATGCTGAACTCACGTCAGCAAGTGCCGCCAAGAAGTTCACCAACCTTGAAGACAATGCAAATACCCGTTATTAATATAATCCACACTGCTCCCATTAAACAGATGATGCGCGCTAATACTCCTATAGGAAACAACCCCTCAATGCTGACAAATGTCCCGAGCAATCCAATGTCACCTCTTACTCTCAATATCGGCAGTCCCATGTATTCTTTGCCATCCAGCCCAAACACCCCAAGCTACAGCCCGGCAATGAGTCCTTCTCAGCGTGAACGGATGCTGAGCCCATATTCTACACCTCAATCTCTGTCACCAGTTGGAACATACAGCCAAATGAGTAGTCCATCCCACAGACTCCTTTCACCGACCGGTGGATTGCTCCAGGGTTACGATCCGTACTTGACCAACAAAATGCAGACCAGCCCTGGATTCCCTCTGCAGTCCAACGACATGCTGATGGACACCAATATGCCGATGTCTGCGTCAGATTTCTGGAATGAACCAGAGATGTTACAAGGCACTACTGATTTGCTCACGGCCTTCGACGATGTTAAATTAGTCTAGATGAATCTATGAATGAGTGAAGGGTGATTTCTGACATGTATCGGAAACACCGTGGTAGTGGTGAATTTTAACTAAAGCATTTTTCTCTTCCATGAGAATTTTCACTTTCATACCAACAGAAATCTTCAACTGATATTTATTATAGTGTCACATATCTTTACACACATTCCAATAGAAATGGTGCTAGGAATATTGTGCCTCGATGGAATATTTCTTCCCGACAGAAATCACTCGGAATGAATGCAGGGTCAAAAAGAGTAGGAGGAATTATATAGTATAAGGGATTCCAATATGATATTCTGACAATTTATATGTTACTCGGGCCAAATTGAGCTGAATTTTTAACGAAACTATACAATTGGTAAGCATCTGATTTGGCGACAGTTGTGCCATTTTATTTAGCGACTTGCGATAAAATGGCCATAGAACATGGCATTTTTAGGCTAACAGAAACGTTATTTGTACCATTTATTCATTTGGAATCCCATTTATAGTAACGAGGTGACACATGTGTGAATGGAATTATAGTTATACGTTATACAATTTATTTTACTGTAGTCGTAAGTTTGTTAGTAAGTGAAATAAATATGTCTAATCACACGTACCTCAGCCAAACCACAGTGACAATGTTGACAAGTGTTGATTTGTATGAAAATGGATAAATAAATAAATAACGCCACACACTCATAGCCCACACTAGGATACCCTGTGTCGTGGGTGCCATGGACAACACAGAAAGACA
>DWJN01000424.1:0-24414 GCA_018248895.1 Carystus phorcus
CGGTGGTAGATGCAAAATATTTGACGTTTCATAAGTGTATTTATAAATACCTACATGAAATAAATAATTTGAGTTTTGAGTTTAATAAATTATATAGCGCATTACTTGTTTACGTTTATATTGTCAATGTGAAGTAACGTTTTGACACGTGTATTAGAAAGGCATATCATATTATAATATCGTCATTGAATTTCTCGTCGCAGTGATTTCATCATTGTATGACAGCAGGACGTATGATATGTAGCAGCTAGGTCGATCTAATAGTTAGTGCACTAGTTGCATCCGAATGAAATACAATGGAATACACCCTTTTTAAAGCAGGTAAAAGAAGTTTATATAAGCTTACTAGTAGTGGCCACGCGTTGCTGTGACTTAAGTTTACATACTCAATTTAGCAGACTTACTTCGCCATCTGTTAGAATCTTATGGAAATAATTCTTTGTAAGATATTAACCATACAAATAATATTGCGACTATAAATTGTGATCTAATCTATCCTATTTTTCAAGATGATCATGCTGCACAGGGGGTGCCAAATTTCATAAAAATCGGTTAAGTAGTTAGGAGTTCATCGCGGAGAAACACTGTGACACGTATTTTATATACATATATTAAGATAAGTGAATATTTTTCATTATCATCTATTTTCTAAAGTTTGAACCGACTGTGCTGTCTACAAAATACAAAAAAAAAACTTTACGTTCATATTGTTTACGTCAAACGCACAAAGCATTTGTACATGTTCGCAACTGTCACAATAGAACAAAATAAAAATAAAAGGCCTCTGACAAAAGAACCTCATTAACGTTCGAACTGTAAAGTCGAAAATCGACCACTGGTCGACCGCTATTGATAATAATTACTAAAGAAAGCTTAGGAAATAAAGGTATTATTTAACATGAATTTGTTTTTTCTTAGTAAAGTAAAGGGGACTATATTTCCTTTTTGATATTCATGACATTTCAAAGATTTGCTCGGTCGTTTCTCATCGCTCAGCCTTGTGAAATTGCTCCGTAGACAAATTAAATACTGATAATGGACATCTCCGTTTAAGGGTTCTATTGGCTATAATAATAAGTACTCTGAGATATTATTTGCCTTGTAATTAAAGACGAATTTATAACTTAATGAATAGTTTGATTTTAATTTACATTAAACTGTATATATTTTTAATACAAATTTTTGTTACATTACATCTTTCTGATTATAAATTTATGAAGCCTATTTAAAAATTACGTCAATTTAATTCCTGTACTCCCTTAGGCATATATCCATACATTTTTTGGCCGTGTCGTACTTGTGTAATATTTTTATAATGACTCTTACGCAAGGTTGACATGGAAACGCACGGAATATTATTTAAGTTAAAATTATATGAGGCATGCTAACGAGCGGTGGGTTTGACGTCGTTAAACTTTTCGAGGTTCTTCAGACTTTCCTCAAGTAGGCGAAAAACACACGCATGCATGTGCCAGTTTAAAAGTGTGAGAGACGGTATAATTACTGGTCGTTTTGTATAATGAACACGCATTGCCGATAGTAAACGGAACTAATATTGGTAAATAATCACAAAGTAGTAGACATTATACTTATTTTTAATTTTTTTTTTATATTATACGGTAAAAAGGTGAGAAATTTATTCTCGAGTGTAGGTATTTTTGTTTGGTCTTTCGTCTTTTAAAACAATACGTTTTAAAAGACTCTACACACACTCTACACACGAGTGAAATTTATTAGATTTTGTACAACTTTAACTAGTATAAAATATAACATATATTGCCTAAAAGCTAGTGTAGCAATAAAACAAATTCTTATAAGGTGCTGTCTACAAGTATATAGAGGAAAATGTACCCTCGAGGTAGGACTGGCAATACTGGACTTATATAATGTTGACGCCGACGGCTCACTTGGGAATTGTATGCTAAACGGGCGAAGCTTTGCTATCATCTGTTGTCACCGATATTACCAAAAATGAAAAAAAGTTTCATTTAAAAAGGTTATATAATTTTAGAAAGAAATTATCGACGCTGAACTGTAGAATAGTCAAATAAAAGATGGTGTTATATACAATTATCTGTAGTAAAAATTTGTTGGTAAAAGTGCTTATAAAGGAAAGTATACGATTTGCTTCAATCGGACAGGTTTCTATATTTATGAAACAAATCAGTGTTGATTCTTAAAGTAAATAAAACTTTGGATTAACTTTATATAAATATTTCTAAATTAATTTTCAGTTTTAATTTAATCGAAACGTATTTTCAGTTACTTTGTTTTTCTTATATTTTGACAAAGGCTTGTAGATATTTTCTAAAACTAAACTCGTAGCTCGTATCGATAATCCAGGCCATTACGCGTATACGTATTAATCCATATCATAAAAACCACTGAACCGAATTATAAGAAGTTTTGGATAAATGTGTAGACACAAATATATACACCCATAAAATTTTATGTATATAGTTGGAAGCCCGAATACATTATCTTGTACATTATGCATTATAGATGATATCTTGCAGTTTTAATAATATCACATACATATTTTAATTCGGTTAAAAATACCTCGTTTATCTAGGACATATTCGAGTTCATTTACCTGGAAGTACTTCTGCAAGGGCTTAGGAACTTCTTAAGGCGTATCGTAAGGCGAATTATAAATAAAAATCATGCTCTTTGTTTAGGTTATGCTTTGCCTTATGCTAAACGAGATTCTGCAAACGCAATATTATTATAATCTCTGAATAGTCCTTTGGATTGTCTGCTCTTTATCAAGTCGTACATATGCCAGCGAAATATATCGAACCCCAATCTACAGTTGAAATATCGAGTCGTAATATTGATAGCTTACAAATTGGGCTTCGTGCAGCGAACAATTTTTATGTATATTATTTACACTTCGATTTTAAGGATATTTCTTATGTAACATAACTTGTTTAAGCTTATGACTTGTCCGCTGCAGAAAATTTTATTTAAATTAAGTGATACAAGACATGGACTTAATACAATAATTTTCTTGTTCGCAATAATTTCCATTTCCTTGTAACTTTTGTATTCTGTCTAAATTACTATGAGTACTTTGAACTTATTTCATCACGATCCAATGTAAGAAGTTCATATGTCTAACGTTGTTCGTTCGTCAAAATGAATAAAAAAAGATTCTATTACGGCTTCACTATTATAGACATACATACTATTTACACTCATTTAATAGTTCCCTGGCGAGAACACATAGTCCTTTTGCAAAGGTTCATAAAAACTGAAAGACTTTTGCTAATGATAATAACAGGGATTAACTCGTTAACGTACCTCCTGAAGCACAAAGAAGCTAACTGAACTATTCACTTCGCGTCCACATTAAAAATCTTATTCTAATAGTACTTAACTGTATCATAATCGGAGGTTATTTTACATGCAGTATGTAACGTTCAATTTGTGTATCATGATACGTAAATAAATTTGATTTGATGTAATCAGTTTTGAAGATAACGCAGTCAACGTGTATTACTCCAATGTCTCTCAATTTGTGTAAGAAATCCAAGCATATAATTCGTATCTACGTCGGACAAGATATAGCAGTCCTCAATCTACAACTGGAATACATAACGTTGACGGCTCACATGGGAACTGTATGCAAATTGGACGGCGCCTTGAGTTGCGCTGCTGTCAACGAGCTTGCGACATGCGAATAACGCAAAAAGTTACACTGAGGTCAGTTTTTGCTAGGAAAAATCTTGTGGAATAATTTACAGAATGAATAAATAGAGTTTCGCTAGCTTTGTACAAATTTATTCGAGGAACGGAAATTAATTAACACGACGCTTTTATTATTTGTACAGAACTAATTGCTTTTAAGATATTTATGTTTAAGCAAATAAGTTCTTATTAAATTACTGTCAATAGTGTATGGGTAATTACGGTTACAGGTATATTAAAAATAATTTGCAATCTACGTAAAATTTAAGATTCGAAAAGAATAGTCCATATTAAGTAGATGCTTGTCGTATCACATAATGTGACTACCGTTTTTCTAAAAATTTTTTATCATAATAATAGTGCTATAGATTTCGCAACTGATATAAAAATCACCATGATTAAAATTCATTACAGCAATAAGAATACGATATAAATATTCGATAGCTATATGATGAACCCACCATCAAAATAAACATGAGCAATTGCTATTGATAAATGTATCTTCATACGTAAATTGATCAACGTTGCTATTTAATAATAGTAACAAACAATTAAGTAAGTAATGTACATATAACATTACATTTCAATAAAAATATGTGATGGTGAGCTACAATAAATGGACATTAGAATGAGAGGGCTCTCATTTTATTCGTCTCATTATAAATCCTCAGTTTATTTTGTAGTTTTGTAGTGTTAACAAAGATACAACTTATATTGTATTAATTGAGGATCACTTAAGCTTGTTCAATAGTTGTTCCTGGTAGTGGTAGTTCCTCGTACAGGTAAAAAGTTCTTACTTTTCGAGTTGGAAGTTTCTTGCATTAGTTTACGTTTTGATTTAAAATTTGCTGCTTAAAATTTACGTTTTAATATAAACATTATTAAAAGATAACGAGTATCTAATAACATGTCGAAATGAAAAAATCTTAAATTTCACATTAAATATTTTCTACTTACGTTTGAATGTTCATCGTCTATCGTTGTAGGTAAATAATTAATAGTGTTATCATACCTACATTGTTCAGCTTCCTGAAAAACTGCCGTTCTTAGGTAAAAAAAAATCATTCAATTTACTAACGCTAGATGAAAAAAATCACCACATTAAATAAATAAAATCATTACATTGATTAAAAACACAAAAATAAATTGGCAGCATTTATATGTATCCAATAGCTAAGATGTTACTTTTGTGTTGCATACACACCTTTGGTAAATTTATATATTTTCACAACCTACTAAACAACTGTTGCTATAGCGGCATTTTATTAACTCTATTAGTTTGCCTGATTCCTTAGTGAATCTTGTAACATCGTCATCTATCGGATCCAAAATCTTTCAAGCTAGCACTAACCATACATATTAACAAATTTTCATTGTAATCCGTTTGATAGATGCGGAGATTAGTGTGTACGAACATAGTGACACGTGATTTTTATATTTTAAGATTTAAAGGTTATTTGTGACTTGAATAAATTTAGCATCGGTGCTAATGGCAGTCCAAGTGCCAAGTGATAAATAATGTATGCGGCTAGCATTCGCGGAATATTTTTTATTAAAGTATTAAAAGCTCCAGTGAAACGGAGCATTTCTCTCGGCATGTATAAAGTTATAAATTGTTTCTCAAAACGCGACCCGTCACTATCGGTTAGACGATTACTCAAATTTCATGAATGGCGTAAGTAATACTTTGAGATTATATATATTGAGATTAATGGAACATATCCAGTTTGGGTGGATTAAAGTATTTAGAACGTTGATTAATATTCTAACTCCCTTTGTACGGGAGCATGGAGGAAGCTATGCATAAAGCCGACATGGAAAGGGTATTAAACAGTGGCTTCGATAAACGGCCCAATAAGTTATGTAAAGGACGGGTGCATCGCGTTACACTACAACCCCTACATGCCCCTCGCGGTTGATACGCATGCGCGTGCACCGACGGCCGCGCACGGCATATGCGGAATATTAAAGGAGGAAAGAGAAAAAAATTAACTTGTGAAGCCATTTTCGTCTATCGGCGCCCCCTCGCCCGCCACGGGGATTCTCGGTGCAGGCAGAGAGTCTCGCACGGCCGCGCTAGATGAACGCCGGTCGTGTACGTTCGTCGGCAACGATCGCTCCCTCGATCGCAACCGGTTCGCCCGGTACATGTGATTAGATATTATGTTCCCAGTAATATAATTGTGCAGTGTATAAAGAACTTCTTAATGCTAAAACATGAATAGTGCATTTCGTATAGTTTTCGCAGAACTAACTTGCCTGTGCGTGTAAACTTTTCTATGTAGTGTAAGTTTTGAGAAGTTTTTTTCTGTGTTGTCGCGAGTTTTAAGTGGCACGAACTCTATTTTAGAAGGAATAGCGTGCTTTCTGTGTTCCCCTACACTATTTGGATTTGTTGTCAAGTTTAACCAGAAGTTTTGACGAAAATTTGCAAAGTTAAATTAAATTCTGAAAAAGTTGCTATAACTTAAATTGTTGTTTGTGGGAAAGACAACATCAACAAATACAAGAATATAACACAGGTATGTACATATATTTTTTAGCTGTGAGTTAAACTTTTTGTTGCCGCAACTATAAACTTAAGGTTTTTGAAGTAAGTTGAACTTATACAGACTTAACGGCTTAAAGATACTTCACGATCGATAAAAATAATTACCTGCTTATGGTAACTAGCAGTGTACCACTTTTTCGACTCCATCCTTTTGTAGAAGTAGTCTAGGAGAAGCAAGTCAATCAATCGACATTTTATGACATTTTAAAATGCCATTTTTATATGGTTTTAAGAATGGTTTTGTTTGAAGCACCTGCCACATCAGCTGTTGTCGAAACGAATTGAAAACATTTTTGATATTCTGTGTCCAATAAATTAATATTAAAATAATTTCAAACGGATAATTTAGAAAGTTATTTTTTGCTTCATATACAGGTCTTATTAAAAATCTAGGTATAGACAAAATACGTTATACCTAATACCTTATAAAAGATAAAACTACTGCATACAAATAAACAACTGTAATAAAAAATCCATACCGATCTCAATAAATTATCGGAAGACGTTCTTTTTATTGAAGTAACGAATGGTGAGATGAGTAATGCTACAACTTTTGCCGATAAATCATGCTTTCCCTTCAGAGGAGCTACGACCCGATACTGGGTAATACTGGGGTAGTGTTTGGCACGACCCTCTTGTTAGTTTTGTCTCACACACTTATCTTATATCTGCCATTAACGGACTACAAAAAATACATAACAGTTTATGTCTTCATTATGTTTCTTGCGTAATTAATCACGTCCTTATCTAAACAAACTGTTATGCAGTACATTAGATAGTCGAAGTGTAAGTATCGATTCTGAAAGATTTACAATTGTCGAATTTTTGTACACAAATTTCTCACTTATTAATTGACGAATATCATATAAATTTTAACGGGTTTATAGTTTTAAAGTTTATCTTTTAAATTCAAGTAAGCAAAAAGGAATTGCGTTAAAAAACTTTTTCAGTTTACTTGGCTAACTGTATAACTGACACGGGCGGATGTTCTGACAGTGAAGCGGCGGGAAAAAACAAAGGAAGTAATTGAAGAAATCGGTTTCGAGTTGGTTGGTATCTCGTCAAGAAAATAGAAGTGCTAAATAGGAGTAGTCGATGGGCCGTGAAATGACGTGTCGGCCGAACCCTTGCCTGATGAACTATTGTTTAGGAATGTGGAGTTGCGGTGAAGTGTTCACGTTTGGGGTATAGTTTATTGATATTGGATCCGTTCGATTTGGGAAATCATTCCAAAATCCAAGGCCTCAATAAAACGCCTTCAGTTTCTATGTATAAACATATCTTATACGGTATAATCTTTACACATTATATGATTTAATTTGTTCGAAACGGGTGTCTCATATTCCATGATTATACAATTTTGTATTCAGATTAGTTTACCACGTCTTTGAAAAGTCTAATTTGTTTGGACGTTAATCTGATTTATTGAGTGATTTAAACATTTTCATTTCATGCTACTTCGTAAATTAATAAAATTCCATTACAAAATATACCGCTTGATATTCATTAGCATACTAATGTTAAATATTTTCTTTAGCTGTAATAAATGACTGGTAGAAGTTCTTATGATCGCACATTTCATTAATGTGTTCAGCCCAAAAAAGATTAACATCTAGCATGGTGAATTTCTTGACTGTTTTATTGCTTATATTCTGAGTCATTTTTAATTCGAGGAAGGGTGAGGGAGTAATATGACTAGAGAGCTCATCGAAGGCAATTAAAAGGTGTTCCCACGTTACTGGAAGCAAGCACTGGATCGCCACGCTTCGGTACTTTGCTCTTTCGCTATTGTCCCTTTGTTCCTGTTTAGCTTCGTCAGAATTTGAAAAGAGCGACGCTTTATTCGTCGGATCTAGTTTGCCACGTTTAATTCGTATTGCATCATTCGTTCCACACCATATTCTTTTTGGATTTTCATCGATCACTTCCGTTAGGTACTTCCTTCATCATAAAAGGGAAATAATGAACATGCAGTATATTTGATCATGTCCGATGTTACTTATACTATTAATATACTTAGTATTTTCGAAACTTTACGAAGGACTTGGCTGTTGTTGTTAGTGGTAAACTTTACGCAAAGTTGATGCGAAGTAATTAACCATTTTAAATGTAGAAATTATATGAAATGAATTAAATTCTTATTGAGATTGTTACCAATGGTGACATTGTCACTGAGACTTCATCGAATTCTTGGCAAATATAAGTTGCAATATTTGCTAAAATTTGCTTTAGGTAGATAAATATTACCAAAAATGAAACGAATAAAAAATGCAACCCGCTTATAATGTTGGTTAAATTGTACCAAAATTTTAAACTTATTTTGGTAATAATTGCAGTTGAATTTTCCATAGAGCTTAAATTTTAATGCTGACTAATTTATACAATACCTACATATATGCAATCTTACAGAATCCAGGTATACAGCATCAGAAACACTAGTGAAATTTGCATTCCTGTTTCGCTTCAACAATCAACATCGTCTTAGACCACCCGCGTAGACCTGAGACCACAATTCAATCTCAACTTTATTGCAATGTAACAGGATATACATTTTAATCATTCCCTTGATTTCGATCGCTTATAGCTTTCAATATAAGCGCTCTATAATCATCGTCTTGCGCAAACATATTACAAATAACCTATGTTATATTACTACTACCTTTATTGAGGGTAATAGTCTCCGATGAGGCAATGAGAACAAAGCGAAATAACTTTATTGAAAAGTATTTAAAATTTAATAAAGGTTGAGTTGTACTCTAGTCTGTAAGATTCCGTTTTTATTTTTCCTCAACATCTCAAATAACACAGTTGCAGCATTCGAATCTCATTAGCGACCGAAACAAAGAATAAAAACTCGGAGTAATAAATTTAGCGAGGCTCAAGTCCAAACGTTTACGGTTCCCTTTAATTTGGTTGCCATTGTCGAGGCGTCCCGCTGGGTGCCGCCCGTCGGATTTCTTGCTAGAATTCCAGCTGCTTTAAGCATTACTTACTCTTATTAGTTGATTACGAACGGAGATTTAATTTTATTTCCTAAGTGTATGGCAGCATATCATATTAAATTAATTGAAACAAAAAGTACTCGTGTTGTAATACCAGTTAAGAACATTTAAAAACAAACATGTATGCGTGCGGTAGAACAAAAACAGACAGATGTGCTCGCTTATGTTGCTCGTATCAATAAATCAACGTGATTTTTGTGAGGCTGTTAGACATGGATAGCCGCTGCAAGTATGACTTCCAGGAAATGATGTTTATTTTCAACAACTGATTTTTTAGGGTTTAACCGTCGGAGGCCATATCAGCGGAGTGAATGACGTTGCATTTTCGAATTGCTGCGTCGAACCTATACTCTATGATTAAATTAATAGTTGTCTGGCTATCGATGGCAGCGATAAATTTGTCCGAGTGTGGAAAGATACAACAAACATCAATCAATCCCAGGTAATTGAAAATATACAGCTGCTATTTTGTATAAGTATAAATAATATTGATTAGAAGTACGAGAATCAGTTAATAAATATTTTGACGAGAAGCGCTTATAGTCCGGCGGCTCACATCAATCCTAAACGATAGCTTGAGTTAAGCTTCTGCGGGCGCAATCGGTACATGGATGGATGACGAATAGTGTCAAAAAAATCTTGAGCGTTTCCGTGTTTCGGAGGGCACGTTAAGCTGTCAGTTCTGGGTCTGGTCGTTCTGAAACTGGTAACAGCAGTCATCATTAAGCCCTCCACGAACCAGCACCTGCAGCAGCCTGGTGGAGAATTCTTTAATCCACCTCAGTGATGAGGAGAGATCATTGTCCTGTAGTGGCTTGAAGTGGCTTGAACGGGTTGAAGGCAGTGATGAGAAGCTAACGTTTTAAGAAATACTTTAATTTTGTGACTGACAAACAGTTAAACATGTTACATGAATTTGCACCAACTGTGAACCATCTGTGAGAATAGAACGTGCCGTTTTGGGTTTATAATATTAAAATTCCCACACATAAAATTGAATGAAAAAAAGGTTCACCCGTCGCTCTTTTCCTACGCACAACAAACAAGCAGGTAAGCGAATCTTTACGACCCCTGGGGAATGAATTATGCGGCAGTTGTTGAAGGACTTTACATCTTATTACTGACCGCTAAAGAATATAATATATTAATAACATCTGAATTTCTTAGTAACCTTTTATAACATTCTGTAGTTGTATACGGTTTATAAACTTTTCCAAATTTAGCTTCTTTAACTTTTAGTATAGGAAATATTTATCTGCTCTGAAAGAAATTAGTTATAGTTATGTCAATTTCACCATTATAGTCAATGTTAATATTTTGATTAGTCAAGATTTGTTTGGATTCTGTTCTAATACTTAATACTTCTCTTATTTGATGCGCTCTTAGTTAGAGTTGATTTTGAATGGTCCATCGACTTAAGCAAGTAGCAGGGTGGGTGACCGATGATGGAAATATTTCTAGAGCGCTTCCGTGTTTCAGAGGACACGTTAAGCTATGGTTCCCGGTTATTTTCGAAAATCATTAAGATGACTTACTCCATCTTGACGGAGGCCTTCACCCGGGATAAGGACTTTCGACACTTGAATTAGTTTCTAAGCCTCCAGTAATCCGCAATGAAGCAGTAGAATGGAGTATGCTCTAAGTGTCTAGCCGACCACTAACGGGTTAAAACGATACTTTTGTTTGCTTTTAATGTCATACAATAAAGAGCGGCAAGATTATAAGGTTAGAGTCCTTTAAAGTATGGTAATTCTTAATTCATGTTATTCTATCATGTGTTACATTCCGTCCTGTATCTACTGTCAACAACGGATCAGTGGAGGTAGCAGGATCAACTCATAAAGGGAAACTGTGAGAAATGTCGAATAGCTGTAAATATAGGTTGAGCTGTGGGATATGTAACTTAGATATTTTATTTTATTTAGTGACTAGGACTATTTATCAAACCAATTTAATTGAATACTTAAATTATTTTCTTTCTTTTTATTATACCTTGAGTATATTCTATAGTTAATACCGAAAATATATCAACTATTTATTAAATAATTCTATTTAAATCTTATTATGTTTATGTTTTTATATCTATCATTAACAATTCCCACATCTATAGGTTAGCTGGTAGACAATGCCATAAGGTATTTTATTTGCCAGATGTTTTCCTTTTAAGAGTTGGCATATAAACAAATAACATAAATAACCTAAACTAATAATACAAAACAAAAACTACTACTATCAAAATGTTGAGAACTTGCCCAGGAAAATGTTTTCATTGTATTTCAATTTCACAAACATTATTCCATGACCCATTTCTGCTGATTTCAAAAATGATTCTCGTAAGTAAATATTGGGATATCGAACCTGGCTGTTGTTATTAATTATAAAATAGTTGGGGCTCTTCGTCCAGCGGTGGAGGGCAATCAAAACAATAATGTTATGATAGGAACAGTCCGCGGTCTCTGATGTTTATTTTAAACATTCGCCGACAACCGTAAGATTATCTTCTAGTAATTCTATACCCACAGGCTGTACGCTTTACCTCGTTGTTCTTGTTTAACGATCCCTTGCCACTCTCCGCTTACTTTCTATAAACAAGTCACTAAACTTTGGTTATTTGACGATTTCGTCACGTATGCATAATTATGTGTATTTATGACCTATAACTGATACAGCGCTATGCTTGGGCTATCCAATGACAGCGTCTATTCGGATAGGATTATGCATGAATGCTAATATGATTTCTCGAGTTATTCGATTACTAAAGTTCATGTGATGGGCGGCAATTATAATAAGTAATAGCGTCTGTTAACCGAATGGTTTAACAACTGGTTTTAATATTACTCCCGGCGAGGCACATCAAGAATCAAAGTGTTTGGTAATTTATATTTAAATTGAGGCAAACATTTGAATTTTATACTGCGCATAAAAATCTATTGCTGCGTTATTTGAATGGATATTGCGTCTATATAGAGCTTTTTAAATTACTTACTTTTGAATAAACGAATACTACGCATTTCTCAATTATTTTTATATCAAATTCTATATCCAGAAACTTGTAATAAAACTAAGAGGGTCAAATTTTTACAGCAGTGGAAACACAAGTGAGTCGTGAGATGTTTTTTTATCGTTTAAAACAATTATAAAATGTTCAAATATTTTGTTTAATGATTTACTAAGGGATTGTCGTAACGTCGACCTCAAAACGAAGAGTTATTTAAAATCATTCGACAAATATTGTTACAATGTTCTCGGGAGTGTTAATTAGCTCACGTCGCGTTGCGGTCTACAGTTAGTGATGTGGCGCGTCGCTTTGTGCGTCATGTATCGACATTGTCGAAGGTTCTGACTTTGTGACGTTTTGTGGCATTGTGAATGACGTCGCACGGCACTCGTTGTTCGTGAATTAACATGTTTATGAATATTTTCCGGTTAAGGTTTTATATATTCATTCACAATCACAACGCACTGTTTACTTCATTCATTAGTAAATAGTAAGCGCTCATAGCTCGGCGATTCGGCAATCTTATGCGACCAACAGAGTTAAGCAACTGCGGGCGCGGTGGGTATCGTTGACCGTTAGTGGCAAACATTTCTTGAGCGTTTTCGTGCTTTGAAGGGCACGTTTAGTCGTCGATCCCGATTGTTATCGTAAATAGCAGTCGGAAGCCTTCGGGCGGTATAAAATCTTACGACACTTGGGTTGGCCACTAACTCCTCCACCAATCCACACTGGACAAGCGTGGTGGAGTATGGTCCAGACCTCCTCAGTGACGAGAAGATACCCATGTTCAATATTGGACTACTAATGGGTTGAAAGCCTTAGTAAATGAAGTTATTTAATAATAATCTAAACAAATTGATTTTTTAGAATAATTAGTTATTAACCAGTGTTTTTAATATGTTAAACTGTCAAAGCTTATTTCAATAACGAATGACTGCACAGCCTATGGGTATTTGTTTAAATATTCTAATTAGGTAGATATTGGTATATGGTGATAATTGATACTGATTTAAAGGTTTTAATTATTATAATATATTTGTATCTAACTCACATCGGTATATATTTGTCTTTTTGTGCGTTTGTTTTTATTGGTGTATTAATGCTAAGGCAAGACTTCGATCGTTTAATTAAAAACAAAGATCTAAAAACAATCGTTTACATACATTGCTAGAAAATACCAACAATGTTATCAAACATCTATCGTGTACTGATATCGATCAATAACAGTTTTACTGTAGGTATAGTTGAACTAACATAAGAGGTGTGTTATTGGTTTTTAGGCAGGAATTCAGTATAATATCCACAATACCCAACTGACCCTAATGACATGGTAATTATTGCGGTCGCGGGGAGTATTACAAACCTCAAACTGTATTATCCAGTAATTTACACATTGTTTACATTTCTCTAGTGCGATTATATCTATACATATAGTAAAACTGTAACTGATCGCTATCTGTACATTGTGAATATATTTTAAAAATCATAATGGGGGGTCTTTATATACGCAAGAGAACCCAGAACAATGTTTTTTTAATTTGTTTGTATCTGTATGTTTGTGTGTCATAAACGGTTTATCCGATTTGATTGCAATTTTCAGGATTATTATAGTAATTAGTGTGATGGGCTTTATGTAACAGTTAGTGTTTTTTTCAATTATATCGACAATTGACAAATAAGGAAATTATGTCAATTTATGTCCAGTATACATTGGTTGTTAGGCGTTTATAACAATATGTTTAATCCTATTACTTGAATATTCATAATTATGTATGTATTTAAAACAGATATAATACATTACATAATATATTACAATAAAAGCTAACGAAATAACTTAAATATTTAAAACATAACATGATTCTTTTTTGTGCAGTGTTAGCATTCCGTATTTAAATGGCATGCTAATCGAACCGATGTAATTTATTTTGTACGAACGAAAGTACTGAAATATACCGTTACCATTATTCAAATATTTCTAAAATTGTATTTATTCAAATAAGCATTTGCATGATTGGTTCTTTATGACTATCTTAAGCTACAATTCATAAATAAACATCCAGAAATATTTATGTTTTGATAGCGTGGCGACACTTACCGAAAGATCTTATAAACAACATTTATGTAGCTTCTTTGAAATAAAGCTCACGTTTAGCTGCTTTAAAATAAAGCTTTAAAGTTGTTTTATTAAAATTTTAACACCACTTATTTTTTACAGGCAGTTAATTTTAACTGTAGTATATTTATACTCTACAAGTATGTCCATATTTATGATAAATTAAAGTTCAATAGCAGTATTTTAATGGAAATGATTTAAATCATTTGAAAATCATCTAATAGCATCTTCATATACTAATTGCAATGACTTGGTGACTTAAACTCCTGATAAATTTCTTCAATGTAATGTTCTCTAAATCTTTAGTATTCTAATTGAATTAAGTAAGAAAAAGATTCTTTTTCTGTAGATCGACAAATTAAATACAGCTACTACCCGTATAGTATTGAACACGGTATGTAATAGCTACGCTTGATTAAGTAACCTAGCGCTTTGTTGTGTTATATCTGAATAATTGTGTCGAACACAATATATACATCATTATTATGGGGACTAAAATTTACACAGACAGTGGAATAAACATCAAAAACTCGAGAGCGTTATCACTTTAATTCCGTTTCACGCTTCCTCTTTCTAAATTCGTGCGAGCGAAGTTACGGCCGTGATATGAAAAGATCGAATTTATTGCTTCATAAGTCATGAGGGTTAAGTAATAATCGTCGACAATGGGCAATAAAGACTTTATAGGCAGTAAACTTCGATCCAGTCGCACATCGTAGCTCGGAAGTCATGCACGGTGTCGAAACAACAGGAACGGCTTGTCAAATCACTATTTTATTAAGCCTAAGCTGTTTGATAATGGTAATGTATTGTACAGTTATACGTCAGCGAACGCTTTCTCAAAACATTATTGTTTTGACAGTCCGGTCTCCATCCGGTGTAACTGTAGACTAAGAATACTTCGAGTTTAGACGATCGCTGTGGCCACATGAAATAATGATATGTGTACGTTGAACTTTATTATTTTAAAACGACGATAACAGAGCTATCTGATATTATCTTGTTATATTTTATTTTCTATGATTTTATACTCTTAATTCATTATACAGTAACAAGTTGACATTCATTTCGAAGCCGGTTAATAAAAGTGCAGTATAACCTAAAAGTTGTTTGAAAAACATTCCCACGAGTAGCTTCAAAATTGCTTGTGATTGAAAAGGAATGTTATAGATCGTCTTTACTATTTTTATCTACGTGTGTTACATTACTTGTTATAGCTACGCTATATTCATAGTACGGACGATATGGAGATGCTACTGCGTCATTATTATCACTTCTGATACTCTTGTGTCCATCGATAAGTGTTAATACAACTACTGCGCGTCGATCGATTATTTCCGTTGCAATAATAGCTTTATTATTCTCTTATCGTGAAATATTATTGATTAAAATTAAGTTTAATTTGGTTTGTAACTGATTTAATGTAATCTAAGTGAAATGAGGAATCGTAGCTGTGTATTATAATAGATTTAAAAGCATAATTTTGCACAGTTAGTATATTTATTAATCTGTTAATATGTACAAATTTATGCTGTTTCTTTATCCGATGAATTAAATAATGAATATTAATAGTTTCTTTTAAATTTAATTAGAATACAATTTACATTTTACCTATATGCAGGTATATACTTACATGTATGATGTAGGTAAAGTGTAAATTGTATTGTATTTATCGTATAAAACTGTTTTGCTTTGTTTCTGTTTTCTTGTTTTGAACTCAAATTTTACATCATAATGACTGTGCATCATAAAGTATAGGCATGTGAATATTCTTTAAAGGTCTTTGTTTCTTACGTCTTATTCATTTTGTAATGAATTTTTAAGTACTTAACATTACCATATATTTTGGTATTATAATACATCTACCTACTTAATTAACAAAGGTGCAATGATAAATCTTCATTAACTTGTGTTATGAATAATGGCTAATGAGATTAAGCATGAATTAACACGGCCTATCTCTTCTCCGCCTAAAGATAACACAAAGGCGAGCGAACATAATAAAATCGTTATGATATACCAAAGTTATTGTTTTATTACAATATTATGCTTTAGAATAACCTAAATATCAGTATGGTTCGTTAGAAGCGAAAAAAATTTTATAATTATTGAGGTAAAATATTCGTGTTTATTGTGGCATATTATTATTTAGTTACAAATAATGTTTATACATAAAAACCAATGTTTGTTTGTATATAGTTTATAGACGCCGAAATAGTAGAAGATAGAGCGTTGATGTCTGTACCAACTTTGTTCGGAATTCTCTGAAAAAGGTTTGTGGTAGGTACCAAAATCGTATCGATCTGACACATGTTTGATGAGTTAGAGTTGAAAATGTTGATTTTTTGCTGATCGATCGGACTAGATAGATAAATGTGTTCTTATATATACGCTGACTTTTCTTTGAATTCAATTTTATAATATGCGTAGCAACGCGCGCCCGGTAACATCTAGTTAGTAACTATATTGATGAATCGACTTTAAATGTGTCTATATCTGTGATGAGTAGACGAAATACGAGCGAATTGGTCATTAGAATCTTCCTCACCAGTGAATAATCCCAACACCTTAAAGCTTTAGTGACATTGTCTGCCACGATGGAAGAGGTAAACTAACTGTGATGTAACCTCTTTCCACATGTTAAAACATGTAAAGACGAATTCAAGAATCGGTACTAATACTAATACAGTTAATGTAATTAGTAAACAGGAGCACCTTTTGGGTTATCTATTACATATAGTTACTTTCGAAGTTCCGTCCTTTATATTAAAGCACCAAGAAACAAAAGAAAATAGGCATAGATTCTCCTTTTTTGACACTGCTTCGATTATATTCATAAAAATCATTTCATGATCGATATTGGAAAGGGGACGTTATTTAACCAAGGTGGTATGAAATTGTGATGTTATGGTGAAATGAAATCTTGTATGAATAGCGACGAGCTAAGAAAGAAGTACCGGCTCTCGAGAGTCCAGTCGGAACACGAGAATTATTTCTCGGTTCACTTAAGCAAGAGGATGGTAGCCAACTAGGTAGGTTTAATGGAAAATAATAATATCTCTAATAATATTAATAACTTAGTTATCACATGTTCCCTACTTAAACATTTGCAAGATACAACTTAAGAACAATACAATACAGAAACTTGTACGAGCGCGAAACATAACATAATATGGCACGAGCCGCGGGAGTCGTACAAATATTCTTCCGTTGTTAACTCACCCGCGCCCTGAACGTCTAGCGGCAAAACTGGGTAACTAACAGCAGAATTGCTTCCATATTATCATTGTTAGTACTTGTTCCAACACGCTATAAGCTCCTTAAACCTCGAGATATTCGATTTTAAATTAAACACATAGTGTAGGATAAAATTTCTAACGTTACCCGTTGATAACTGACCACTGGTGAGTTTAGACCTTAACTCAAATGAGAGAAGGAGAGGGAATAAAGATATTGTCCGTCACGCTTCAACCAACTTCGAGATTATAGAGATCTCTCAATTATGCGGCTTTTTCCACGATGTTATCTTAACCCAAGAAATTGAGATATTTTTTAATAATTACGCTGCGCACTATGACGATTACCTTCATACTGAGATAGTCTGTGTAGTGGACACCATGGATAACAAAGAGAGACAACATATACCAAGACCGAGAACATAATTATTTAAACTCATAATTTTTTAAATTAAAGATTTTGAATTCATTTTCTTCGCTGAGAATCGAAGCCAGTCCATTGGTTGACATTCAGGTATAGGTACTAATGCAACGTGAGTGTTGTCAAATTGTAGATGTAATTCCGTCGAATTACGGTCGTGGTGCGGGAAACCAATCACATGATATTGTTATTCTTAAAAACGTTTGTAATAATTACTTTATACCTACTCAAGTCGTTTTAACATATGAAACTGTTTTGTAGCATAATGAAGAGATGAATAACATTTTGTCGCCGTGTTTGGATAAAACCGTGCATTTAACGAACAAAACTAAATGCCAACAAAATCACAACGCTGAATGGAGTTGCAATTTTGCACAATGGATATGAATGACAAAGGTATAAAGTATAAGGGCCATTGGTTATATCGAAAGCTTTGCCTTATATTACTCCAGCGGAGCCATAAAGTTATTTTCACAACAAAGCGAAATCTTCGAAGCTTATATTGAACCTCTCTCGAGCCGACCCATTGTAATCTTAATACCGTATTATATTAATGCGATAAACATCTCCAAGACGAGATCACAGTGCTCATTTTTCAGGGTTCCGTATATTGAATGAACTCCATAAAATTATTCGGCTATCTGTCTATCTCTCATACGCCATGTTTAACTAGCTTCAAATGAAGAGGAGTTTCTATGTGTGTATTTTTTGTATAATCATGTAGTTTATGAACTGATTCGAATAATTCTTTTTTATTGTACAGGGAAATTCTAGACGTTAGTCCTCTTTTAATATGGTATCTGATAACGGATCCTGAAACTAAACTGGAGAGCTCTTACTGAACGTCCCGGTATTTTGCAACACCAGGATTAATTTCAACAGTACTGGTGCATAATTGTAAAAAAATAGTATCATCCTCGTTCTAAAATCATCTTTAAAGTGTTTGTTACGTGTTTTGATCGCGGTGTCTGAAAGTCAGAAATGATTCAAATTCCCCAATTATATTTTAAGACAATACATGGTTGATTCCTTTGATGTTGCTAATGTCCATTGATGGAGATGACTTATGATAAGTTAGCTAAAATAATAAAAAACTTCAAAGAAGAGAGTTATTGTTATCTCAAATCAAAATATACGAAAATATATAATTCAACGTTAAAAATGTGGGGAATCTTACTTTCGAAATGAATAGGGCTAAAGCTGAAAATGGTACATACATTTTAACCATTGCTTTTGAGAAAAACAAGAGTCGTTAAAAGTTTACCCAGAAGAAATAGTCCCGAATATTTACTGTACTGAACTTCTTCTAACTCGTCGTCGATACATTCTTGACCGGATTTTTGGTAAATTTTCTGACCTGAGTATTAGCGTGGAGATATCTTAACGACCTGATAACCGGGTATGGGTAAAGAACTCTTATCTACCAAGCGATCAAAGGGGAAGTATCCAATTCTACTGGGAAATCTTTTAACAGTCGTCTGATATTATTCTACAGGCTAACCGCACATTCCTTGGATTATGCTAATAGCTTCAAGTTTCGTACAATTGGGTCCAAAGGTATACCTTATTCATAAGAGTAACGACAAAATTAGGACAATAGATTTTCAAAGTTTTTTTTAAATTTTACTGCAAATTCTTATTCTTTTCAATTATACATGAATCCACTTAAAACATCAGATCCAAAAAATGTTTCGTTAATCTACATAAATCTTGTTTCTTATTTTATTTATTTATTTATTTATTTAATATTTTTGCACACAAGGAAAACAAAATTTACAGTCACAACATTAAGTAAGGGTAGTACAAAGGTACAGGTAAAGGTAGGTCATTATTGGGAATTAGGATGGAGATTGTTATTTATTGGGTATTGTAATATGAACTTATGCTATAATGATACTAAGAGGGTGTGGTTACCTTGCCATTGGGTGAACTCTTCTTGAACACCCGCGTGGCCTGCCGCTGCTTGCTGCTGCCCCCGTCGTCCATCCTGCCGCGCCCGCCACAACACTGCACGCAACCAAAACACCACCAATCAACTCAATTATTCTAAGCTAAAAACGATATGAAGATTTCATACCAGAGTACGGGTTTTCCAAAGCCCTCCCCATTTTTAAAAAGATGATACTTCGAATGAGTTGCTAATTATACAGACGAACCTGGTTTCCCTATCAAATTCAATGTAAGATGTAATCTTTTCGTGCTTAATAAAGCGAGATGAACACGAAAAAGAACACTACTACTTTACAAATTTTTAATTGTAACACGTATTTAACTAAAGACAATAAAAAAAGAATAATTAACCTTTACTGTAGTCAACACAGTCATAGTGTAGTTGCAAACAAAACTTTGCTCCGTTACAATTGCGTTCGCGCGCTAGTTTGATCGCTGTTATATGAACTGAACTGGACTTCGTCATTACAACGTTTATATTACCATGGGTTTTCCTCTTGTTAAGGGAAATGTTCCCGAGCATAATCTTTTTGCGGTAGCTACCCGAAACCAATATAGGCGATATACCTAATTGTATTGTAATGACATGTGGGCTTATACGATTTACGCCATTTGGAAACCCCAAACTAATTATAACTTATTTTAAGCATCCCGCATTTACGTGCGGGCGTTCGTGTACACGTTAGGATAAATTTTTAATTATGATACGAACGTCATCCCTAAGTTTTGATTAAATAAAAAAATAATTGAAAATGTTCTCTTGGATCTGTTTTAATAATGCCCTGCTATTAATTGTATTACAAAATAACCCCTTTTGAAGAACCGAATCTACACCTACAATTTGTACCTCCATTCATAACAATAAACTACTTCGGCGGCATTATATGAATACTCGTATATCCATTATTTTATCGATTTATAGAACAATATTTTTTATTCTAAAATTTTGATAACATTTATTTATGAAACCGTTCCAAAGAAACTCCGTCCTATCATAGATCTCTTATTCTATAGAAATAGATCCGGTAAACGTGATAAAATATATCATAAAAAATCGATAACATAAGGTACAAATGATCACAATCAGCACCATTTAAATTTGCCCAGTAAGATAAGTGCTCAAGTAAGGTCCTCGTCACCCTCGCGCAGAAAAACAGACAGCCAGAGAGACAGGCACAAAATCATTCTAAAAATATCTACAATACAAATTTTACTCCGTGACATTTTTGTTACTTATTAAGATACATTTTATCATTCACGTTAGTCTACAATTATTTTCGTTAGAAAATATCTACCAATATATTTATTACGAGAAAATGGCTTCCATATTATTCTATATTTAAAATAATTCGATTACTCCTAGGTCTAATTCTATGGGTGTAGAAATTTCATACCTTTTTTTCAGAAAGCTTTTTACCTAAATTTAAGACTGTAACGCAATAACTTGTCAAAAATTTACAAAATTTACAATAGCATATGCCAGTTATAACTTACTGGTTGTACTTCTATAAATCATTGTGAGTTTAGACAGAGTTCTCCTTCAATACTCATAAATTCTATTTAACAATTCGCTTGAAAAATAATCGTATCCGTCTATTATATTTCTTAAGAATAAAAAGGATTCTTTATGTAATACAACTAGTTGTTGAGTGAGGCTTTGCCCGCGAATGATATTAGGATCTGTTATAACATAATTATATATAATTATCACCTACGAATTTTAATTACTTTTCAAATTTCATTTTTGTGGCATATATATTAAAGTTAGAAATTTATATTTAAGCTATGAAGGAATTTTATATAGACATTTTTAAGCTCTACAAACTCTTCTATAGAATTCAATCGTGTATCTCTTATCGCTGAAACAGTGTTCATAAGAAACGTAAAATTCGACCCCGTTTTTATCGCAAATTCGGTTACCAGGAAAAATCCTTTTTATTTTTTGGGGTAATACGAATAGGTATATAGCTTATGTTACTTCTATGTTTCCATTGTACACATATGTATCTTCAGTAATTTTGAAGCTTTGTTTATGCAAACAAAAAACTTTCCACTTTATAATATTAGTAGTTCAGATTGATTATAGTAGGTTACTTATAGCCCATGTAGTTTGCGTTAATCAAAACGTTAAAAAGTAACCAAATTTGAATGTAGTTTGAGTTTTTTAAAACGTTCGCAAAATAAGTCCCAAACAGTTAACTTGAGCATAATCGTTCTCTTGGCTTGATCAATTAACTTGACGGGCGATCTCCCTTTGGTACAAAACCACATCAGTACTAGATTGTTATTAAACACGTCAAGCCTATTCACGGTATTCATTAAGCCGAGTGCGAAGCAGTGTGACGATGTGATAACATGGAAGAGAGTTTCCAACGGAACTAAATGAAATGCGTGTACGTGACGCGAACGCCCTACACACCGTCAATTCATGATTCACGTCCACGCACCTCCATCTCCGTCTACGGTTAGCCGTTACGATGTTTCTCAGAACGGTGTTGCACGCTGCATAACAAACACCGGTGAATGAATCTAAACAATTACGAGAATCCAATTAAATTGCCGGTATCGTCAGCATGATGCGTGTGAAACGTCGATCGCGGAAGCAAAATAAGGTAAATCATAAGGATATACTCTCGTACATACATACAGTACACAATATATTTATTTCCAAAAAAAATCTAATAGTACATGATTTAAATACCTGCCATCTAATTTAGATTGTTTACACCTATCATAACAAGTGCTATACTTGAACATCTTTGAAAGAAGTTAGGTTGTTCTTTATCCTTAGGATTATTAGAAGTTAAAATTAGAATCACTTTAGAAGTTACTGTTTTAGCCGAACAGATGACTACTCTTGAAAGGACCGCTTTTTTTCAAGTTATGTCGGTCCCTTCGTGGACTTCTAACATTATTAATGTAAGTTCACTCAATTTAAACAAATGAATTTGTCGCACATTACATTTACTGGCAGTTAAAAATTAGGAAGATAAATGTATATTTGTCTTTTAGAGTATTCAAGAAGAGAGTGTATATATGAGAGGCTTTTAGTAAATTACTGCGCTTTCCATTTTAGATTTCATCGTCACATACAATTACAACTATTTGACATTATTGTCAAGAATTAACTTGAAGTAAAAAACAAAAGTAAATAAATAAATGCCAATCAGGGGAGGCATATGTCCAGCAGTGAGCAGTCTCAAAATGGCTGAACTAGAAGTGAAAAAAGGACGTAAAAAAGGACGGTACTGGATAGTAGGTACCTAAACAGAGTTAAAACTCCTTTCGTAGTATATAATTGTGATAAAGAAAAGAAGTCTCTCGTGGCGCACAAAGTTTTCTTTTATCTGTGTGAAGAAAAACTACGCGCTCAGCACAGTGATGCAACGAGGTAGGTCACGCTCCAAATCTCTCACTCATTAAAAGCGCTTTTATATGTTCCAGTGCAAAATTTGATGCTTGTTATTTTTCTAAGATTAGTCGTAGTGTATTACGTAACATGTACATCATATGTTTGTTTTTTAGGCGCGTCTTCCATCCGTTATCGAATCTAAGTCAGGTTTCCCAAATCGTAACCTGATAAACAATGGACGACGCTATAGTACCAGGTCTCTTATATTAAAGGCTACTAGGTCCGGTAAGACCCACCTTTTATTATATACATGAATTAAACATATTTTTAAAATATTGTCTTTTATAAACAGAACATAAATAACAAATCAAACAACAGATTAATAGCCGATTCCTAAGAAAAGCGAACGATATCGACCTTTTTTACGTTAAAAGACAAAATCTCATCAAACAAGGATATAAATAGAGATGTTACGGAAAGCGCCCGGAACGTTAAAATGAAGTAATTAGCGATTAAATGAACTCTGCTACAAATCAAAGCGACTTTAACTCACAAGAAAATCTTATGTAATGTGTTGTACTCTACAGTGTTGAGCCTTTTTATATACGTTTGGAAGACACTAGAAGTGGCATTATTAGCTGACTAAAATATTTTTCCTAGGTGAGTTGGACGTGATATCGAAGATCATTATGGAAACTGTCGTAAGCATCAATCAGTCTCACAATAATCCTTTCTAATCCGTGTGAATGGACAGGTTTAAAGGTTAAGTATTGTTAACAAGTGATTAAAGTAACCGAGGACTAGCTCATTTAAAATATGATTCGAAGAAAGATGTCAGAAATAATTAAATGTGCGCATTGAAGTCGGACGAGGCTAACTTTCCATCGGACTCTTACCAGCTAGTTTGGTTATGATCATACCACACTCCTTAATTCTATCGTAAAACTTGTCAGTATCTCATCCTAGAGCTAGAACAAATGCAGTTCTCCGTGCTTCTTTATTATCAGGTAGCTCATCCGACCGTTTAACGAATGCCCTAAACCCCCTTAATGATCCACTAAAAGGCATGGGTCCTCTCCTTATTACTCAGGAGGTATAAAG